>CM074748.1:165000-350000 GCA_037367245.1 Phrynocephalus guinanensis | reverse complement strand
AGCATTAGAAAAGGATGCCCTCCCTGATCACTTCTCCAGAGTAGCAGAGACGGATGTCCGTGTTTACAAGGGCAGGGGCAGTTCTGCAGACGTTCGCTTGGGGGGAGCGCACGCCTTTGGATCGTTTAAGACCTGCTGCAAATGGCAATCCATTTTCCATCAGGAGGGAACCACAATTAACTGAATGTGTTTGGGTTTTAAACATAAATATCATATCCAGCCCTCTTGTATTTTTCAGAAAACCATAACCCTCATTGTTGCCCATGATTCTGCAGCAACAGACCTGCTTCCCCTTCGGAAACTTTCTTTCCAGCCCCCTGTCAAGATGTGCATATGGATATTTTACACACACACACACACACACACACACACACACACACACACACACACACACACACACACACACACACACACACACACACACTTTGAGAAGCAACCCTGGTGCATCCATCCGGGCAGCCCAGGGTTTATTCTAAAAAAACCAAGGCATAACATCTCTCCTCTAACACCTCAACAGCAGATCCGTCCATCAAGGTGTGATGGTCAGAAGAAGCAAGGAGATGCCAGAAGGGAAAACAGCAGCAGCAGCAGCAACCACTGTGTAAGTACTGAGTGAGGGCCTTTTCACACGACCCCTAAAATCCGTGGCAAATGGCTCCCAGATCCGGAGCTTAAAATTGTTTCCCCACCAGCTCCGGAATTTACAAAAAATTAAGTGCAACCACGCCCACCTAAGCGCGTCCCAGCGCACTTTTCAAGTACCTGCTCTCCCGGGTGAAAAATTCCTGATGCGGATGTAACGTAGTGAGTGCCGGGCTCTCCTCGCTTCTGTTTGTTGTTGTTGTTATTGTTGTTGTTTTGCCCCCTGCCCCTTTAAGACTGGAATGCTGCATCATTTGGCAGCACCAAATCTTTCCTCCCAACAGACTCACGGGGTTCCCCTTTGGAAAGCAAAGCCACCCGGCTCGAGAAGTGTGTTGGGCTTGCTGTCCCAGGACGTCCTTCCACCCTGAGCTCCTCACATTTAGCAAGGGAGGGGGTCTGCATCTGCACCTCCACCCCTCAGCCGCCCCGTTTGGGGCAGAACAGTCACTTCCTCACTTCCATTGCAGGGGCATTTGTGGCCTCATCAGGAGCTCCCGCAATGAGTCTCCAGGGAGACCCCTGATCCCTGCAGCTGGAACATCTGCCCGAGGAGGAGAGAGGAAGTGGGAAGAAGCAGCCACCGTGACCTTCTTTTGTCTCTACCTTTCCGTCACTGGCAATCTCTCCACATGCCAGAAAGCTGGCGTCTGCTTGCGTGTGTGTGTGTGTGTGTGTGCATGTGTGTGAAAAACACTGCACAGATTTTAGCTGCACTACAGACTAAGGATGCAACAAAAAATTCTTGGTTTGCAAGACATGTTTGTCCTTTTGCCCCTGCATTTTGGATTGCTTTGGGTTTGTTCTACTTTGGAAGGCTGAAGGAGAAAGAAAGAAAGAAAGAAAGAAAGAAAGAAAGAAAGAAAGAAAGAAAGAAAGAAAGAAAGAAAGAAAGACTGCAATCCTGTGGCACACATCCAGATGCACAAAACGGTGACACCCCCATGGGATTCCCCTGATGGAGCTGGTCTTTTCCCAACAGGATTCTATGGCTCCTGCAAAGGACACAGCCTAAGAAGATGTTATGAAAAACCAGGGTACACAGAGCCGTTGCCACCTCCCTCGATAATTCCTAAGGATTACTCCAAGAAAGGGCCATTTTCCCCCATCCCAGAGGCTGCTTCCGAGGTCAGATAAGAGCCACTCATTTCATTTCAGAAGGGTCGGGCCTTCTGTCTTTAACTCCTTTCCCCCCTACCTAGCTGCCTGTGGCTCTCTCCAGCCACCCAAGTTGCCCGGTTGATGCCATACACCACTCTGGCTTACCCGGGAAGGTTTTGCTGCGTCCATGCTCCATGCTGGTGGGCCTGGGTCGTCCCCTTGATGCAGCTAGTAAGGGTCAAGGGCAGAAGGAGGAGAAAAGGCCAAAAACCCAGCCATAAAACTGCCTGAGGTCACTGGCAGGACCCACTTAATGTGCCCACGTCGGGTTGCCCACGCCTTGGCTCGGGCTTTAGCTTCTCCAGCATTTCCTCTGTTTCAGAGCCGGGAGTCACCAAGGCTGGCTTCCAGCCACCAGTTTGTTTGCTTATCAGACTTTGTGAGCACCGTGGGAGACAACCAGGAACATGAAGAGGGCCAGTCCTGACGCTGAATCATCTCTGAGGCGTCTTTCCCTATATAGGAATACATATATTTTATCCAGATGGTGCGACACAGGTTGACTCTATTTGGGAATCAGCAGGGAGCAGGGCACCCAGATTTGGAAATGGCTGCTGCTTTCTTTTTTGTCACTGGGGAATAAGCAGCCTTGGGGTGGTTTAATAACTGTGAACCAGTAATCGGTAAAGCAGCAATTAGTGCAAACAGAGATTCCAATGCTGAATGTTCATTTATTAGACACCTCTGGCCACCTGTACTGTACAAGCAGAAGGAGCCCCTGCATGCAAACACACAAACAGAGATGTAAGTCCTCTCTGGCACGTAGGGACAGCTTTGCAGTCAGCCTACATGCAAGGGAAGGGAACACACACACACACACACACACACACACACACACAGTGTGCCCATCCTGGTCATTTATTCTGATCACAGACCCTTGGCCTCCCTTGCCTGCTTGCCTGCTTCCTCCGTATTATCCAGCTGGCAGGCCAGCAAACAGCTGCATTAACTATCTGCCTGCAGGTCTCCTCCTTGGCCTCTCCTGGGAATAAGCCATCACTCTGCTCTCCAGCTGTTCCGTCACAGGGGCGGGAAGCGCCTCCAGATTTCCAAACTGCATTAGCCAGTGGACGATGGCCAAGTGGCCAGCACCGCTTCCAGAGACCACCAGGCCAGTGGGGTCGTCCATGATCCTGCCAGCTTGGGAGGCACAAGGGATTCACCACTAGCTTCAGCAACTCCCCCAGAGTTCTTCTCTGGCATCTCTTTAGGCCCCATGGGAAGCTCCTGCGAAAAGGCCAGCCCTTGGTGGCCGGACCTTGTTTCACTGCAGAGGCAAACCGCCAGGGCTTCTCTTGGGCATCCAGAGATTGGTCTGTCCACATCCCAGCCTCTGCTTCAATGGGGAGCCTCTCTCAGCCTTTGGCCCATGGAAGGAAAGCTGCTCCCCTCAACCCCAACTAGCATGTCCAAAGAACTGTAGCTCACTTGCCTTGGACATCCTTCTATTGTTATCCATCCACATCTCTGCTTCCATATCTCTCAGGTGAGCCCACACTGTCCTTAGAAGGTAGACCACTGCACTTTCAGACAGCACTTGCTGCCAGGAAACTTTTTTTTCTTGAACTTTGGATCAACTGGTTGGGTTGGAGCCCTCCTCTTGGGTTGCAAGATATGGGCCTGTCCAGCCAATCCCCTCATTCTCTCTCCGTCTCCTCTCTCTGGGCTTGGCTCGCTTGGGGGGGGGGCACTTTGGAAAATCGAGGCCAGGATCCTCCGGTGCCTTCTGGGTTGCTGCCCTGCTTTCTCCCTTCCTTTTGAGAGGGCCTGGACAGGAAGGGGCTCCTTCTCAACGGGTGACATCCTTTCCTCGGATGGAGCAAGGCAGCCCCACACCCGAGAGCAGCCGGCATTGCCAGGTCTCGCCTTCGGAGGAGAGCTGCAGGCTCTGGTTTTCTTCCAGCCCAGAGCGATGCCACACTCAGGTGTGATTCATTACCCCTGCCCTGCTCCTTCCCTCCGACTGGTCTCATGGTTTTTTCTAATTACTGTTAGCTTTGCAACTGTGAACATGTAATGTTCCAGAAATTTAGATGTGATTTGCCAAAGACAAGGAGCTCAACTGCAGCCAGAAAGGACTTGGAGGCCTTTTGGGCACCTGAGCGCCCTGGACCACAGCCAAGGAGAGGCTCCAAGGTCAGGCTTTTCTCCCGTTCTTTCTTATTTCCTCCAAAAGTTTAGGCACTCTGGGCATTGGTCTCTGCATCACTCGCCAGCCAGCCACCCACTCCTTTTAGGGCTTTTCAAGCCCCCCCCACACACACACACACACCAGCCATGTTAGCAGCTGTCCTCTTGGCCAGGAGTAGATGCCGGATCCCCTGCAGCCCCCTCCTCAACCCATCCTGAAGCCTTCTAGGGGCTTCCAAAGTTTAAGCCATTGTTTTTAGAGCAGCTTTTAAAATTTATGATTTATTTTAAGGATACCATCACACAACCTCCAGCTCGGAGAGATTTTCCTCCTGAGGCCATGGCAGGATTACCATCTGTCGACCTTTTCAAAGCGTGGAGGTGAAAATTATTCAGCCCGGAGAATGGGGCTCAGAGGAGTGGCAGATTCAACGGCCTCCGTGCGCCAGAGTGTCCCTATCCTTGCCTTAAAGGGTGACACCGCCACCACCACCCCAAAGTGTCTGCCTTGTCTCTGAGGGAGGAGCGGGGAGATCTCTTTCTGTTCCCTCCTTTTGCCCCTTCCATTTCCGATTCACACAAATTATCCCGGATTTACCAGGACCCATGGTCCAAACTGGACGAAGCCATGATGTTCCAGTGGTGCTTTAAAAAGCCCCCTCAGGTTGCCTCCTCTGACATGGGGGCCACCAAGGATGGCCATTCCGCTTCCCTGATGCCCCCCCCCAGGAACAACTGGCATCCAGCTGGTCAGCTCCATTTTCCTCTTCCTCCGCCACCCAGCTGCCAGCGCATGCACTGCCATTTTGCAGTCGCAACTGAGGCCGCCCTTGTTATCAGCTGTTCCAGGTTAGCGCTAGACTCCACAGCCTCTGCCGAGGGGCTGGGCAGCTTCGACCTTTCCAGCAAAGCTTCTTGGGCCTTTCCCATCTCTCTCTTTTCACTCTCCTCTCCAACTTCCTCCGTCGTCCTTCCTCAACCCTCTTCCCACATCTGGATGTGACATTGGAGCATCTGTTCCGAGGACAAGCATGCTCCTTTGGGACAGCTGAGGAGCTGGGATGTCCCTGCGGGCAACCCCAGTGTGGCTCCTGCCTCCTTCGGGCCAAATGTCCAGCAAGGCGAGAGGCGGACAGATGCTGACTCGGAGTACGAGGAGGAGCAGCCAAGGGGAGGGGGAAGGAGTTGCAGGCGTTGCAGCTGCTGAGTGTTAGGAATCCACCCAGACGATGATGCCCTCTTTCTGTTGCCTTATTAGTCCGCCTCTGACACTTCCTGGGTTCAAGGCAGCCCCTGTTTAGGCCAGGTAGCAATTCTAACCCAGGGCACCCCCACCTCCCAGGGGAGACCAGCCCCTCCCCTCAGTTATCTACCTGGGGTTTGTGGTGGTGGACAATGTCCATCAAAGGGATGAGAAACTGGCATCCAGTTGCCAATGAGTGCAAGTGTATTAGCTGGTCGAATGACCGGGTTGTTAGAGAAATGCCCACGGCACACCTGGCACTGGGGCTCATCCTCCGGCTGCACCTTGGCGGCCTCCTTCTGGCCCTTGGACTCCGTCAGATGGCAGGATTCTCCCAGGGCTGGGCAGGCGGTCAAAGCAGAAGGAAGGAGGCAGAAGACAGGAAGACACCCGAGCTCAGCAGCGGTGTTCCCACAAGCTCTTGGTTCAGATCATCGCATGCTTTTATTTAAAAAATAAATACCCAAATAACTGGCCAGAGTGCTAAACCTACAGGACTCAAGGTGGCCACTAATTTGTTCCCCTGCATTTCTCTCTCTCTCTCTCACACACACACACACACACATACAGAGAGAAAGAGAGAGAGAGAGAGAGAGAGAGAGAGAGAGAGAGAGAGAGAGAGAGAGAGAGAGAGAGAGAGAGATTCCCAGGGGCAAGGCCACTTGGCACTGGGCTTGTTGACTTCAGGGAGGGCTCCGACAGCTGGGCCCCAGCGTGCACGGGCTGAGCCAGGGTCCTTTGCCTGAGGCCCTGGACTCTGAGGTCTGCTCTCAAGATGTCGGTGCTTCAAAAATAACCCAAAGGGCACCGAGCAGCTGTTTGGGGGGGGGGTTAGCAGTGGGAACAATCCCTCGTGATGCCTCTGTGCAGAGAACTCTGTGACACATTAATTCCGGGCTGTAATGAAAGCATTCCTGTGGTCTCCTCCTGGTGCATCAGCTGCGCCCAACATGCTGCCTCGGAGTCTCCTGCATCCTGGCAAGGGGGTCTCGTCACTCGGGCCGTGCCTTCCCGGACCTACGCATGGCCAGGTTGCCCTCAGGTCATGGGATGTAATTCTGACATGCTGGAGTTGGTGTCATGCCACATTACGAGCTGTCATGTTTCTGTGAGAGATGAGACTGTACATTACAAGGAAGACCCTCTGCAACTGGCGGAGCCCGGCAGCCTGCTTTCAACGTGGGGTCCACCCGATGCCTCTGGGAAGCTCCAAAGTGGCATGTGAGAGGGCCTCCTCCTCCCCTCCCCCCTCCCCCCACAGCCATTGTGTGCATCAGGACAGAGCACAAGACCTTCCACGCACCATGACCACTAACCAATGGGCCCCCCACCCTCCTCCCCGAGTACCCCCTCAGGAGCAGGAGCCCATCTCCACATCTGGAGGCCAGGAACGCCCAGCATTTTCTCTGCTCTTCTGCAGCATTCCCAACTAATAAGAGATGAAGGGCTCTCCGTTCACACCAAGTGGGAGTTCGTATTTTGGGGCGACAGGGAGGACCAACACATGCCGATGGCACACAGGGTGGCTCTGGGCTCAGAGGGGTCTAAAGCTGCATCCCTGGCAAAGACCATGTCTGAGCAGGAAAAACAGTAAGAGGGCTGGGCTGGCACAGGAAGAGGGGAGGCAGCCTCCTTTGGGGGGAAAGGTTGTTGAGCGGGCTGCAATACAACACAACACAACACAACACAACACAACACAACACACACACACACACACAAACACACACACACTGTTTTGCAATTGCTGCAGATGGGACCATCCGGTGGCACCACCAGGACCCCTGGAGAGGCATGCAAACTTTATATGTCAAGGGATGGGATATGCCTACCCTATAGTCATGCATCTTGGCACCAGGTGGATGAAATGTGCTCCATGTGTGGCACTATACATGGTGCGGTGGCTCCAAAATGGACGCATGTGACTTCCTGCAAAGATTTCACTAATTCGGCCTGCGCTGGTTAAGTGGCAGAAGGCAGGTATTGAACCCACACCATGTGAGTGGCTTTGGAGGGAAATGACATTGTTCCTCTAGGGGATGGAGCACCCCTGCGCTCACCCCATTGTAAGGCATTGTAAGGCGCCTGTCTTCGGTCACCCCCTCCCAACCAGGCGTGACGTGAGCTGCTCATTCAAGAGAGCAACCAGCTGGAGAGGCACAACATTCAGGGAGTGTTATCAGATACTGGAGAAATCCTAGATAATCCAGAGGTCCCTGTCGACTCTGTTGATTAAATTATTCTTGGCCCACTTCTAGACGCACGTGCTCGGTGCCAAATCACACATGGCTGGGCGAATGCCAGGAGCCATTGGCCGTGCCTCCATCTTCCCGAAGCCAAGAGGGCCTCGAGATCTGATTCTGTCTTTACATTCCGCAGATTGCGGCTGCACTTATTTGTGCATCTCGGTTTTCTTTGGGTCGCAGCCTGGGTGAGGCGAGGGCCAAAGGGTCAGGGTGTCGTGGCATATTTCATGGGCAGGGGAGTGTGACCGTCTGAGGCATGAACGAAGGGACACAGGCAGGCAGGCAGGCAGGCAGGCAGGCAGGCAGGCAGGCAGGCAGGCAGGCAGGATTGGTGCCGTCTCTGGAGCAAAGTCCCACCAGAGGAGGGGCAGCAGGGCTGCAAGGAGGTGGAGCCTTGAGAAGGAAAGAGGGCAGGAGGCACCAGGGGCCAAAGGGGTCCCTCTGCTCAGCCCCTGAAGGAAGCTCATCACTAGGTGCCCATGGCATCCAGAGCTGCTGATGGGGACAGGCGCGTGCACACACACACACACACACACACACACACACACACACACATTTTGCTCCACACACGTCGTGTTCACGGGGCATTTTGGGTGCTGCGGACAGCAGGCATGTGCTTCCTGTTCAGGAAATGCTCCCAGAAGCTGGAGAAGGAAGAGTCGGGTGGAGCACTTTATTTCACAGATCCCAAATCAAGGTAGAGCTTATACCTCCCTGGCCCCCCTCTCGGCTTCCCAATCCACTGGCAAATCCCTGCAAAGCCTCCCTGCCGTGAGCAGAGATTACGTTGCTAATGAAGGTCTTCTCACTGAGTGCACGCACACGCATCCCAGAGAAGGCGTAGGGGATTCCAGGGCACCCACCAGGCTCCCTGCCTGCCTCTGCAGCACTTCGAGGGTGGGTCTGCATCAGGCAGAATCCAGCCGGCAGGGATGTGGCCAGGAAGGGCTCTGGCTTCATCCGTCCGTAAGGGGAGGGGAGGGGGAGACTGCAGGGGCACCAGGAAGGATTTCTCATCTCTCTGAAAGGGCCAAAGAAAACTGGGAGGAGGGGGAAAGGGGGTGGACATCCACCCGGGACCACTTTCAGTTAATGACCAGGACTTTGCCTAACGGGAGAGCCTGGCAGAGCCTTGGAGCCTGGCAGAGCCTTGGAGGTTGGCAAAGGGTTGGCTCCCAGAGGAGTCAAGAGGCTGGCCATGGAGGGAGTGGCCCAGCCTGGCCAGGTGGACTTCTCTGTTGCTGTTGGAAGCACAAGTAATAAAGAGGTCAGATTATTTCACCCCAAAATAAAAAGCCACAATGGGAGACTTGGTAGCCAGCCAGACTGCATGATGACACACTGGCCACCCGGCAGGGGAGGAGACACTCCCTGGGCCCCCGGGATGTCTGGAAAACACCCTCTGGCATGAGAGGTAAAAGTCCCCAATAAGCCTTGTGGCTAGCAAGAAGTGACAACAACATCCTCAGACAGACAAAAGCCTCTGGAGTGGAAGATGTTGGCCTCAAAGTTGGATTCGGGTCTTCCTCATCAATTAGTCAGCCCACCATGGACAGGTGTAAAACAAAGCCTTAAATCAGTCTGCAGCCTGACAGGTGGGAGTTATGCTCCCCATTTGCTTGTTAATGTTACGTTTTCATATAAACCTGACATGAACAGGGGTTTATATGTCTTCCCTTATGGAGGAGGAAGCAATTTGTAGGGCTCTCTAAATCACTGGCTCCTTTTCAGCTGCCGTGGAGATATATTCATACCTTGGAGACGGCAGGCAGAAGATGGCTCCGGGCCAAATCAAAGCCTCCGCCTTGCAGACTTTTCGCCGAAGGGACCCACCCTTTGGTCTTCCTGCAGAGGACACCAGTGGCCTCCCAGGCCTCCTGCCCCCCCCCCCAAGGTGCTCTCGTTTTCATGGCAGAAATCTAAACCCTGTGCTGCAAAAGGTGTCATCTGGAGCTGAGGAGGAGGAGGAGGAGGAGGAGGAGGGCAAGGTGCTCTGGGAACTAGGAGTTCTCTCTGTGCTCTGGGTTATAGAGTGAGCGAGACTGCCCTCTGAAGATGATGCCGGCCACAGAATCTGGTGAAATATCAGGAAGAAAAACTTCCAGAACACGGCCAAACATCCCAAAAAAACTCACCACAGCTATCAAGTGAACTCTTTTCCCACATGTCCAGGGGAGACCTTTTATGGGAAGGAAGCTGGTGTGTGTGTGGGGGGGGGGCAGTTTAAGCGTTATTGAAAGCCCTGTCAGAGCAGCCAGAGGAAAGAAGGAAGTTTCTGATCAAGAGGGCAACCAAGAGCTGAGACATGGAGTGACCTGTGAATAAAAGACAAGGTTCTTCCTATTTCACTATCCATGCTGGGAGAGGGGCTGGGACCGAGGGGCACCCCTTCGCGTTGTGGCATTCGCTTGGCTTCCCTCTGAGCGTGCCTCCTCGCCTCTTGCCCCAGGAGGGCGTCCTGAATGCCCCTCAGCCCATGATTGTGTGGGTGATTTCAATGGGGGCTCTTCTCCTCCAGCCTTGACTCTCAGACAGTGTTTGTAGCCAGAAGACAGCGAGGTGGATGTGTCTTTTATATGAACCTACAGGATCACATAGACTTTCTGTTTATAACTACTTATAACTGTGTTGCTTTAATGCAAAGTTGTCTATAAATGCTGTAAGATGTCCCTCAATTCCTTGTTCTCAAAGACTTGAACATGTCTTAATGGTACTGGACTCTATATTATCCCTCATTATTGTAAGCCGCCTTGGATACTTTTTCCAAGGAGAAAGGTGGGGTAAAAAAAAATAGGGAGAAGACCCAATACCATGAGTGATGGATGGACTCCCCCAAGGAAGCCACAGGCTTGAGTCCACTACATGGAGGGCTGAGCAGGACTGTGGAGGACCAGGCATTTTGGAGATATTTCACTTGTTGGGTTGCCCGACCTCAGAGGCAACTGAATGGCACGTAACAAGAGCCACCATAACAGAGCAGTCAGGCAGAGACTTCAGAAACCCAAATATTTCAGCTCCCACTGAGCCCACAAGAGATTCCCGCTTCCTTTCTGTCGAAGGAGAACCTACCAGAAAAACCAGGCAATCTGGAACACATTTCCACGCACTTCAGTATAGAATGCAAGTGGGGTGTTAAATCGGCTTTGGCAGAAATGTATTGCCAAGCCGCCACCCTCCCCCATCCCACACACACACACACTTTTAATCTTGAAAAGGGAAAGGCAGAAGAGACCAGAAGCAAAGAGAGGCTCCTGGCCTGTGTGAGAAGGAGCCCTTTCTTAGCGGGCTCGCGGGGCTCACGATCACGTTAAATGTCCGCTGCAGCCGTCTTTGATTTCCGACTCATCCAAGAGCGGGCCAGCGTTTGGGGGTGATGCTCTCTGCCCACCGTGAACTTCAGACCGGCCCTGACAATGGTGGGCGCGATTCCCTCCCTGCCAGCAAACAATGCTCCCGGCCTGAGGTGCAGGACTGGCGTCGCCCGGTTCTTCCCCCTCTGCTTCCATTTCCTTCCTCCTCCGCCTCTCCGACAAAAAAAGGCACGGCCACCCTCTTGGAACAAGGCAGAGGAGCTTTTCCTCGCTCTCTGGGGCCTTCCTTCTCTTTCCTCTCTGTAGTAGACACATTCTTGCCAGCAAGAGAAGAGTGGCGTGCCCCTTCGGGTGCCCTCCTCGGAAGGCTTTGTTTGGGGAGAATATTTGCAAATCTGGAGCTGGCCTGGAAAGTTTGGCAGTGCAAAGAGGGACAGCTCCTGGCGACCCCTTGGGAGGAACGATATTAGGAGGGGCTGGAACAGGGAAGGGGCATTGTTGCCGGATGCCCTCAGCTCACCCTCCACCCGCCGGCGGAGCACGCGGCCCAAAGGTCTGAACGGGACAGCCCAAGAGCTGCTCTTCCTCAAGGCCCTCCCTGGGCTCGGCACCCTGGAGAATGGAGGGAATAGATAACAGCAGCACTCTGCACATGCTCCAAAATCCCAGCATTCATTTTAGAAATTCTACTTTGGCTCCACTTGAGAGAAAGAGAGAGAGAAAGAAGAATCTGAGGCAAAGCCCCCCCGCCCCCCCAAGGAAAGGAGTTGGGCCATTTTGCTCAACCCAGATCACAAATCCATGGACTGGCTGTTGTCTCCATATGCAATTCCTATGTCTCAATTAACGCCCCTTCCCCCCCCCCAAAAAAAAAAAGAAGGAAAGGAAAAGGAGAGTGACTCTGGGGTCCCTGGGGCTCAGCTCCAGAGCCCTTTCTAAACAGGATGCTTTTAAAGCCTTCTCGGAGGCATGTTCTGGCACCTTAATCCCCATCAGTTCATTTATACCTAGTAATGTTTTTATGGCTGCCCTATCAGGCCGCAGCTGGGACAGGAGGCAGCCGAGGCAGGGGGTTTGGGGAGAGGTGAGAGAAGGCTGGGATGAAGGACTGGATGATGTACTAATTCTCCAGGAATTTCAGAATGAGCTAAAAAGTCTCCCCCCCCCCAAAAAAAAAAAAAATCATTCCTGAATCTGGGAAGAAAAGGGAGCCTGGAGAGGCCAGGACGGGAAAACCTCTGGGCCCCCTTCAGACCTCCAGGAAGACCGAGCGGCTCCTTGGCACCTCCGCCCTTCCCTCGCCCTCCTGCTGCTGCTGCCCACCCACCCATGGTGCCTTCCAGGGGCCCACTTTCTGCACACCCTTTCCTGCCAGGGTTTTTGCTTTTAATTCCACCAAGGCTTGGAGAGGGATTGAAAAGCAGACACTCTGGTTCCTCCAAGGCACCAGGCCTTGGTTATGGAAGGGAAAGCACTTGCTAAAGGGGGCTGCTACAATCTCTCAAAAGTTTGCAGGGACTCTTTCCTCTCCTGTACAAAGAATGTAATTGGAAGGTGATTTTTAGAAAAGGAAGGATCGTCAAGTAAAAGAGGGATGGAGGGAAGCTGGTCAATGGCTGGCAAAAGAGAGACTCCTGAGGCTGTCAGGGATGGGATACAAACACACACACACACACACACACACACACACACACACACACACACACACACACCCCCTTGGGTACCTCCAAACTTCCTTGCTCTGCACCCTGTGACATGCTTCACAGAGGGGAGAGGCTCTGATAAGAAAGGCAGATATTTTTTGCACAAAGAAAAACGCCACATCCCAGGCGTGGCCAGAGAGTAAGAGAGGCACAGCCAATAATGCTCTCCATTTACAAAGTCAGAGATCAGGGCATATAAGACCTGCTCTCCCCTGCCTAACAGTGACTTTCCTTTGGAGAGAGAAGGATCTAGCCCCCACTGGGGTGGGGGGAAGATTTGCTCCATCAAAGGGGCATCCCCTAGTCACCTATTTGCCACGTGGCATGAAATGTGCAGGAACAAAGCCATGGCAGGCGATGGCCCCCATAGGCCCGGCAAGGAGCACCACCATCGTGGGAGGAGCAGAGCGAAAGGCTCAAGTTCTTCTCAAGGAGAGCAAGGAGGACCCTGTTCCCCTTTCCCCAACCGCACTGCCTGGCCCACACGCCACCATCGGTTGCCTGCGGCTGGACAGCTTCCCTCCATCCCTCTTCTAATTTATGATCCTTGGGATGGACTCACCAAAGAAATTCTAAGGGTGTAAATTCAGGAGGTCAAAATGAACATGATGACACTGTTGAGCTCCTTGTGGGGCGAATTTTCTCCTTGCTCCAGACGAGAGCTCTTTCTCAACCAAGGCTCAAGCTGGGATTTTCCTGACATTTAGCAAACTCCTCTCTCACTGGAGCAGAAAATAAAATCTTTCACTTCTGATTTAGTGAGTCTAGCTAAGTTCTTCTTTCTCTCCCTTCCTCCCCAGCAGCCAGAGATTTCTCTGAGGCCAGAATCCCTCTGCTGATGTAGAGACGCGTAAGGAAAGACAACAGAGTTCTGGCTCGCAAAGAGTGTTCTGCTACCAAGGTCCCGGGTGCACTCATGGCCATGCATGAACAATTATCCAATTTCCCTTACACCAGTGTAAGCTGAAAATAAGCTTCTTGCCACATAGAGAGGGAAATGAAAAAATGCCCTGGGTCCTGTTTTTAACATGACCACCATTCAGCTCGTGCCTAAGAAACCCCAAGTGCTCTGTGATGGGGCTGCAGAGCTTTTCATTGGCACTCAACCCAATGAGGCCTTCTGCTTCAGGTACGGTAGTCCTTGGGTTTTCCCAGGGAGACTTGCTGCTGTTTTACCACTCTGAATTTTCAGCATTTCTAACCTTCAGGTTACTGGAGTAGAACTGTTCACTTTGGAGTTCAAGAAAGGGAAATAAAACTACCTTAAACTACAGGAAAGAGAGAGAGTGAGTGAGTGAGTGAGAGAGAGAGAGAGAGAGAGAGAGAGATTCAGCATTCATTCAGCTTTGGATCATGTGCAGAATTCTTCAACCTTTGGCTTGAAGGTGCTCTTTTGGGAAGGAGCCATCAGGAAAAAACCCGAGCACAGCAGAAAATTTCTGGGGTTCAATTTGTCCAAAGATGTGTGTGGGGCACATGCAAAAAGGGAGGAGAGTGCCTTTCTCTTGGAATAAACAGGATAGGCCATTGTTGCCTTCCCAGCTCTCCTTGGGAAGCGATTGTTCTCTCTGCTCCTTTGGGACGCCGCTTCTCCTCCAAGGGCCATCAAAACATCCCCTGGTTGGGGATCCCCGAGGGTGCCTCTCTTTGGCAAGGAGATTGTCCTCCCTTCTGCCTCAGGTTCTCTCTGCTGGCAGCCATGTGTCCCGTGGGCGCCTGCAGGGGAGTGGATCACTTTCCCTTCTTCATTCAATCTCTCTGCACCACTCAAGCCTCTTCCCCCCACCCCCCACCTTCAGTCATCATCTTCTCCTGCAGCTAACAAGCCCCCGACTCTTTAAACGAATGCTTCCTAAATGAAGATGTCCTGTTTCTGGGAGCAGGTTGACCATCCTTTGTCCTACATGGCCCGTTAGGATGTGGTGGTTTATAACCACTCCACGCTGCAAGTGAAGCGAAGCAGAACAAAAGCCTCTTAAGGGTGACTCCTGGGCTCCCTGGCTTTCTCCTGTTTTTAGAATTAAAAAGAAGAAAAGAACTTCCATGGACAGGGTTGATATCTCTTCCTTGGCCTCCAGGTTGAGCTGGCAGAACACCCACTAAAGGCCTTGCCCTTGTTGATCCGGGCAGCCATGATACTGTAACATGAGGCCTTCCAAAACAGACATTTTACAGCCCAGCCCCGATGCTTTGCTTCTGGAAAGGACCAAAAGTGCCTCAGGGATTTCTGTAAGTATCAAAGTAGTGATGGGTGGCCTCATTGAACTTCAATCCAGGTAATGGATCACCCACTGCAGAGGTTTTTGAGAAGTTCCTTGGGAGTAAAGCATCATTAAAAATGTGTCTTGCTAAGAGATATTTGTTGATGGTTCACTCAACAAGGCAAAGACTAAGATGTTCAGCTGAGCAATTTCACGATGCCAGGAGCCCCCATGGGACAAGGCTGGGCACGAGAGACTGAGCCACCCCAACACTGTGGAGATTCTGGACCCCTCCACTCAAGGATGGCACAAGCAGGGCTGCCACTCGTTGTCGGCCAGCTCCCTCTTCCTGGAACCCAGCACATCCTGCAGGCCTGCAAAAGGGTCCCAGCAGCCGTCCTAGGAAGGTCATCCACTCCCAAGAGAGACCTGGGTTATGGAGAGCTGGTGGACCCACGGATCCCCTTTTGACATATCTTGAACATGTCACTGGCCAGGGGTGCAGCTGCCAGCGAAGGCAAGAGGGGAAGCCTCGCAGGTGTGTGTGTGTGTGTGTGTGTGTGTGTGTGTGTGTGTGTGTGTGTAGGTGTGTGTGTGTGTGTGTGTGTGTGTGTGTGTGCATGCGTGCGTGCATGTGCACAAAGAGAAAGAGAGGGGCAATGCTCCTGGAGAACCCTTCTCTTGCCTACCTGAGACATCAAATTCCTTCTCAACCTGCCCTCCCTAAAAAGCACTCACCATCCAGTTAACCTACATTTCCTTGACCTCTTCGGCTTACAATGCAGCACAGAAGCCAAATAATAACGCTCTGAAAAAAGGCTGTGGGCAACTTGCAGTGCAGGTGAAGAATCGCTATCAGCATCCATGCAGGAAATTATGAGTTTCAGCAGCATCGCTAATTATAGGGACCCTTGACTGTTATTTCAGAAGCACTGGGTAGTTACATTAAGTGTGCAGAATCCCGAGGTATCAGTGGAAAACACCAGACCTGTGAAGGTTCTGGGAGAATGAGTCAAGTCAGAGAGTCAAATCACTCTCTGGGCTGCCTGCTCATGCAGAGAGGGGCTGTGTGACTGCAGATGAACAACCCCCACCCGCACCCCACCCCGGTTTGGCAATCAGGAGGCAAGAGTCCCTACTAGCTAGATCCTCTTTCAGCATCACCCCTACCTTTTCTTTCTAATGATGCTCTTTCCCTACTTGCACATGTGCACGCACACACATGTCAAATATTTTAAACCAGATATTGACTCCCTGACTTAGAGCGGGGGCTCCTCTTACCTGCAGAACCAAAGTCCTTGATTATCATGGCACGTTTTACCCCTCCGACCAGCCCTCCCTCCCTCCTTGCAACACACAAGGAACTCTGGGAGAGGTAGTGTGGAGATGCTTTGTCCCATAGGAGGACCAAATCTCTCTGCCTCCCGGTTTGGCTGCCTAATCAACAGCACCCCACACGCTCTGCTCCCAAGAAGGACAGCACAACCGTCTGCAGAGCCGGTGTTGCTCCCAACTGGCTCCTGCATTTCTCCCAGAGGTGTAAAGATAGGGAAATAAATTTCCATAAATAGCCCCAGGCATGGCGTGCATAATCTTTTCTCATCCCTACCCCACCCACCCCAATTCATTCTAATGGAATTGTCATCTGCTTCTCAATGCTAAGCAAAGGGTCCCTGTCTCCCCCCCCCTCCTCCAACATTTCAGCTTCTGCCTCTACCGGACCTCCCCAGGGACTGTCCCAAGACCATAGCAAGCCAAGGGCATTGATTGGTGGTGGTAGGTCTGAGTCAGTCTACCCACGGCCATGAGAGGGGTGCCAGGCCACGGAGCGGACGCCTCTGGAGGAAGTGAGGTGAGAGGAAGCCGTGAGCTGGTTTCCCGCTATGTGTGTCTTTCCCTTCCTTCCTCCACTTCCTTGATGTTCGAGGAATAATCTGAAATTATTATTTTCCCTTCCTCTTTCCTGCCTCATATTTAATTGGAAACACAGATCTGTAGCCAAGAGAGGTGTTATTTTCGGCACCAAAAATGGAATGATCTCCAAGCAGCTGTCAATCCGGGTGACCTTAGCTTCTGTGTGCATTGCATGGGACTCTTTTTTTAAGGTTTCTTTTCTCTTCCCTCCCTCCCTCCCACCCCCTCCCTTTCCTTTCTTTCGTTCTTCTCCTTCAGCCGAGTTAGTGTTTCACAACCCTCTCCACTGGGACTCCGGTGAGAGTCGAGTTCCTCACAGATGACATAGAATAATTGAAACGTCCTTCTGGTGACCTTCAGTTTCTGGCAGTGGAGACTTCCCTTGTGGTAATCAGGGAGAGCTGACAGATGAGTGGCACGCAAAAACTGCACAACAGCCCACACCCACACCCACACCCCTCATGTGCATATACACGCAGGCAGAGAGCTGCAATTCTGCTTGGGCACAGAGGACACCTCTGTGCAGGCAGCCAGAGGTTTGTGCATCCACATCATGCAAAGATGCAAACTGTTTCTCATACACACAGCACACCAGACAAATAAACAAGCCCAACATGCCTGGACATGCAAATAGAACCGGGGGGGGGGAGCTGCATTCTGAAGGCCCACCGGCAAGGAAGGCACATACAAGTCTCTCTCCGCAAAATTCTCTACTGTCTTCTTAGAGAAAACCCCTGTGCCCCAAACAAAGCAAAGTGTGCTGTTTAGGGCCTTGTTGGACAGTTTACAAGTTAACTATACAGGCCACACATTACCTCATCCCAATTAGCTGGGTACTCCATTCACCAACCCTGGAAAGATGGAAGCGTGAGTCAACCTTGAGGCAGCAGGCTGGGATTGAACCCGGGACATGTGAGCAGAGTTTTGCCTGCAGTACCGCAGTTTAGCCACTATGTCACGAGGCTCTACGTTCACGCCGTTTGCCCTTTGATGATCCTCCCAAAATCACAGGCAACCCCCAGGTCAAATGACTGCAAGCATCCTTCACATGATTTTGGAAGATTCAGTTGGTTCTGATGATCGTGATTCTATTGTGTTTTTTTACTAGCATTTGTTATATGGTCCATAATAAAACAGATCACTATATAGACTACAAAGAGGTTCCTGGTCTACCTTCAAAGTGATGGGTTTGCCTGCCTGCCTGCCTGCCTGCCTGCCTAAAAGAGAAAGGGCCCCACACCTTCCTTAAAAAATAGTCCAAGCCAAGAGAACAACACCGCCATTAAAACAAGGATACATTAATAATGCAGCCAATAAAAACTAAGCAGCACAAAACAGCAACATAAAATCATCTATAAAAGGGCAACCTATAAAAGCAGCAGACAGCAAAACCGTAACTTTTATGGGCAACTCAGAGGAACCCAAAAATGTCATGTCCGGCTGCAACGAAAACTAGTTACAGGAATAAAAGGGCAAGACAGGCCTTTGTCACCCTGACCCCAGGGAGCCCCATTGGGGGGGGGGGGTATTCCCCCTCCGGGAGGCACTTTATTAAAGGATTCCCCATCATGTCTGGACAGAATGTGGTGCTGACAGAGAAGGCACAAGGAGAGGGAGACACACACACCCTTCAAGGGGATCAGCAGGACGGCAGGCTGCTCTGCCTTTACCTTTCCGTGCCTCGGGCACAGAAGGTGGAAGAACAGAGGCATGGAGGGTGCAGATAAAAACAAGGCTTGTTCTCAGGGGTTGTCTGGATCTCACCCTATGGAGACTTCTGGCCAAGCCTCCCCCCCCCACACACACACACCACCACCCACTATGTTTCCCATCATCCTGCAAAGTGAGCTGCCCTCCTTGTTCTTTTTTTGGGGGGGGCAGGTTGAGAGTTCTCCCCTCTCTGTTTGAACAAGAAATGGGTGGATCTCTTTTCATGCATGCACACACACATACACACACACACACACACAGAGAGAGAGAGAGAGAGAGAGAGAGAGAGAGAGAGAGAGAGAGAGAGAGAGAGAGAGAGAGAGAGAGAGAGACCATATTCTTTCCAGGGAATCCTGCATCAGAACCATGCCCTTTTTGAACAGGCCAGATAATAAATCGGGGTTCCTGACAGGGAAAGAAGACCCACAACCCCCCCCAGGGGAGCCCCAAGAGAGCTCCCACAGGATTGAGAAAGGAAGCGAGAAAGCCGGTTCCCATGGAGCAATCTCTCGATGGGAAACAAGGGCTTTGCCACGAGGAGGAGGGATGCTGCAAGAACCACATCCTCACCGCCGGAGAGGCCACCCACATCTGAGCTGAGAAAGGGTTTCACACATAAGGCTGTGGCACCCACAGACCACTTTGGGACATCCGTTCTCTACCAGGGAGTCCGGGAAGCCAATTCTCCTCCCAACCCCCACTCCGGCCCCTCAGGAGAAAGCAGAGCAAGACGCCTCCCCGTCCCTCACCCTCCTCGGGCATCCATCTCACAGGGAAAGAAGAGGCTTCCTGGGAGGAGGCACCGCACAGGTGTGCCGACAGTCTCCTTTCGCCCAGACGCCGCCACCCACCACCACCCAAACCATTTCTCTGCAGGGAATAAAGAGCGATGGAGACTGTAGGCATTCATGTGGGGAAATAACAGCTCTTAAGTGGTGGGGAAAATACGCCTCTGTGGTACTTATTAAACTTTAGTTGATGTCAGATGTATTGACAGCAGGTAATGGAGTTATTATATCTTTTCTCTGTGTTGGAGCTACAAAGAAACCTTCAAATGTGGCACCAGTTGGGGCAACAGCTGACATCTATTTCATTCCCATGGCAATGCAAAGGAGGTGACTCGCTAAGCGCTCTCTCTCTCTCTCTCTCTCCAGCAGAACAACTGACGACGACACAGGAGCACAGGCACCCTGATACAAAGGAAGGTATGGCTCAGATGCAACAGGGGCTGCCATGACCCAAACAAGACCTGAGGCAACAATGCAAAACCCTTCAACACCGGGCAACACACAAAAACTCTTCGTAAACTCTGATAAGCAAGCAAGAAATTAAAATATGACATGGGTGACTTGGGAGGGACCCAAAGAGAACTGGTTTAGAAAATAGTGGAATCTGGAATGAGCTAGAAATGCACCCGTTTTATTTTGAAGGCTGCCTCCAAATATCCTTCCCAATGAGTCCAAGAGGCCTGGCCCAGGGCCTCCTTCGTCTGTGATGACACACAGGCTTAAAAGCTAGTACTTTTGGCCTTCCAGGTTTAAGCATGGAAATCCTGATTTTGCTAATGCAAAAAACTGCCTCCATCACCTCTCTCCAAGTGGGCTTTCAGCCTGTGGTGACGCTCTAAATCAGCATCGTAGTAGTAAGGCTGAGTATTCAGGCCTAAAACTACCAAGCCCACTGAGGGCCAAACTGCTCCAGCATGAACACCTCCAGGGGGACTATTTTTGCAGTTCAGGAAGTGGGACCCTCACCCTGTTCAGCCAGAATTTTATTAAACAGCACTTTTTTTAGCTGGGCTCATAAGCAGCAGGATTTCATTATTTGTATATCAATGGTTTTAAACTGTTTATTATTTTGATGGTTTTTAACACGTTGTTTTATAGTTATAATATATTATTGTATGCCACCCAGAGATCATTTGGTAGTGGGGTGGATAAACAATTCTGAAAATAAATAAATAAATAAATAAATAAATAAATAAATAAATAAATAAATAAATAAATAAATAAATAAATAAATAAGGGGTCAGCTAAAAACCTGTTTGGAAGAAGGTGGAAGCATCAGCCATTTGAGGCTAAGAAAGTGGCTTCTCAGAAAGAGTTGATTGTGCACCCGCAGACACACATGCACACACACGCATGCATGCACACACATGCGCACACACAGAGACAGTACTGTAGTCAGATCATCTGCAGAGACCACATGTGATTGCAGAAAGAAAAGGAAGTCATGCAGCCTTCCAGCCGCTTGGAAGTGGGGGGGGGAGCCCCATTTCTAGGGACTATTATTTAAATTTAAAGTGGTGGTTCCAGGGGCGACATGCGGCATTCATTATCCTCGCACACTGAAAGAGGCAATCTTTTCAGAACCAGCCCCCGGCCCCCTGCCTTCGCGCATGAAAGAAGTCTACCACGCCTGCTGTTCTGGAATTTACCCTGCTCCTCACCTACATTTCCAAGGAACCCACGGCACAAAAAGGCCAGTCAACGCAAAGGAGGAGCCACAGCTGCCGCAACATTGCCTTTTCACACCGAAAGTGGCGGGTCCGGCTGCTGGAGGCTCAAGTGAAACAGGGACAGCAAGAGTGGGAATGATCTCAAACAGCTGCTGCCGCGTGGACGGGCAAGGCAAGGCAAGGCAGTCCTGCTGCCAAGGAGGTCTGGACGTTGGCCTAAACTCCTATGCAGCAGAAGGGCAAGGGTGGTCGGGACAGAGTACCTTCAAGTTCCCCAGAGTAGACCACCCCTCTCTTGCTCATTAACTGGCACTTATAGTCTCAGTAATTATCTCTGAGACCTTAATCAACATCTGTTCAGATTTCAGTCATGGATGTCCCATGAAGCCAATGGTGGGTTTTGAGCCAAATAGGGTTGTGTTGAGCCCAGCTGGAGGGTCCACCTTAAAGGCTGCCACTGGCCACAAGGACCCCTCATTTCACACCCAGTGGTTTGCCTGGTGATGGCCTCTTGGTGCCCAAAGGAGAGACATTGTTTTGGCATCTTGCCAAAGGACAGAAGCCTCCCCCCCCCCAGCAACTCCGAGGAAGCTGATTTCCAGAAGGGCCCTGGCTGCTAGACAGGACCCCAGGGGAAAATCGGGGGGGGGGGGGTTCTAACAAAGGAAAAGCAGCCTAGACTTTGGGACAAGGCCTGTGGAAAAACAGGTAAGATTTCTGTGCCCGTCACGGACCTCCGTGTCCTAGCAAGATGTGTTTTAGAGGAATAAAGAAGAGGAATTTTGTGCCTATGGAGTTCGTGGAACTGACAAGTTGCATTTTTAAAGGGCACAAGTTGAATCGCAAAGGCCTTAATTACAGGTGTAGATAACAATCAAGCCCTTAGTGAACGTGTCTGTCTGCAATCAAGCTGCTTTAAGGAGATTAATGGAGGCTAAATAACTCTTTGACAACACATTTTTCAACTCACTTTATCTTCAGTCAATAACCGAGTCTGTTACTGCAAAATAACATTCCTGGGCAGCGCAGAAAGCAAATGGAGGCAGGGAGCAGACAGAGGAGGAGGACGAAAAGCAGGGCTGGGCAGTCCCGGGGCATGAACCCATTTATGAGCCAACGGTCCCTCACTGCTACCCGAGTGAGATCAGTGCACAAATCTGCAGTCACACAACACATTTTACCCGTTCATGTACCCATCCAGCAGTGCAACTGTGATTGGCTACATGTTCAGGGTTTACTCTCAGCCAACAGACTGTATTCCCAAGGGGATGGTCCTAAGAGGCGAGGGGCTGAGAGGCTCATTTGTCCCACCCCATCCCTGGATTCATCTGTTTATTGAAACACAGTGGTAACATTCTACAAAGGTTGCTACCATGCTTTTTTTTAACTGAAAAAAATGGGGCTTCCCCTTTACTTAAACGAAATATTCCATCTCCTGCTTTATATTACAAAATATAACAATTTGTGGGAGCCGTGGAGATGCAGAGAGTCTCGTCTGCCTCTTGAGAAACAGAAGGGGATTTTGGAACAATACACTTTAAAAATCAGAAGGCTTGGAGCTTGGAAGAGGAACATAGGAACAAAAGAAGAGCCCTGGTGGATCAGGCCAAGGGCCCATCTAGTCCAGCTAGTTCTGGTATTTTGTGAGAGGGAGAAGAGCATCCACTTGACTCATGCCCTGCATAATTTTGTATATCTTGATCCTATCCCCCTTCAGGTGCCTTTTTTCCAGGCTAAAGAGCCCCAAATCCTGTAGCCTTTCCTCATAAGGGAGGTGCTCCAGCCCAGTCATCATTTTAGTCACTCTCCTTTGCACCTCTTCCAGTTCCAGGGAGGGTGTCCCTATGGAGGACCAGGTGAAAGGAAGCCAACAGCAGTGGTCTCATGTGTGCCCACCCTGTCCCATGGCCTCCTAGATCTGGGAGAGATCTTCTTCCGAGCAGGTCCTGCTCTGGGAGTGGGACTGCCAAAGGCAAGCAACGCCCTCCCCAGGTCCCTGCTCAGACGCCTTCGCCCCAGGGAAGGCCCTCTCTTTCTCCAGAGATGGAAAGGAAGACGTTGTCTCAGAAGGACGGTTGGCAATCTGTGCCCGTATTTCCAGTCCCACCAACCCCCCTTGGGGGATCGTTGGGCTTGCTTCCCTTGAAGGCTTCCCAGCTCCCCTCCTCGACTTGAATAATAATCTGTGGAGAGGGCAACCGAAGAGTGACTTCAACGAGCAGTTGACTGAACCAAAGTGTGTTCATTTTCATGTGTCTCCTTTTGTTCTGTCTCTCTAGGCATCTGCAGTCTGTTTAGTCTCATGGAGTTGAACACCACGTTGCCGTCAAAGTGCCTTTAAATCTATCCAAGTTCTTCAATCGAGGCCTTTGATAGTGGTAACACAAGGGCAGCTCCTGAAACAGCTGGTTGCACTTCTTCTTCTTCTCATCTGCCTCCCTAGCCACCTGGGGAGACTTCTTGCCTTCCCAGGGAGCCCCCCAGGTGCAGCACAGGTGAGGGGGAACAGGGTGGGGAGGGGCCGCAAGCAGATCAAGGGCCCAGGTGGGAGAGCTCCTTGGTGAACAGACAGACCTGCTGCACCCAGGTTTCCAGACTCCTGTAACCAAGTTTAGGGAGAATTAGGACAAAGCAGCCTGGCTCTTAAGATTACACAATTAAAGGAGTAAGGAGAAAGTTTTAGGGGATCTTTTCTCTTGAACACTTCTTGAACTGATTTCAGGAGACAATGGATGTGTTTCCCCACCTCAATTCGGGTAGTCCCCCCCCCTTGTTTAATAGTCATCAGAATTATAGGCTCCCCTCCTCCTGATGTTGCAACTGTGAGGACAAGTGAGCATGCTGTCCATTGGCAGGGAGTCAGTGGCACCCTGCTAGATGCTCTGATGAAACAGGGCCACTATTTCTCACTGCTACCTGTGCCCTCTCCTCTTTCATCTCGGAAGAAGCTGGAAGAACCTCTCCCACCAAAGGTTCACCACATCAGCAAGCTAGCAGGGTTGCCTCTTGACAACCCCCCCTTTGTGGTGGGAGGCAAGGGGGGGGTCCAAAACCCTCCTTTGGTGCAATAGGATGACACCCTTGGTTGCCTTGGGGCAGAGAGGCAGCGAGGATCATGGGGAGAAGTGTCAACTAAAATAAGACTTCGGGCCTTGTCATGAAAGGAAGGATAATTCTGTTAGCAAAAGGGAAGATGGATGGTTTCAATTTTGGTGGGAAAAGAATTCTCCGCTGAAACTCATCTCCAGTAACCTCGTCATCAGAAAATTGTACACAGAGGAGAAGCAGAATATTGCTCTGGCCAAGATGCTCAGCTTCACACACACACACACACACACACACACACGTATGAAAATTGACACGAGTGGATGCTGGATGACACCAATCAGCTTCTGCTACCCAAATGTCCCAAAGCACAACACATGCTGTAGACATTAGAAAGATGGAGGGACCCTACTTTGCATGCTCTGCCCCCCAGTCCCCCCCCCATTATTATTCTCTGCTGGCAGGAAGCCATGCAACCTACCCATTTGGCCCTGGGTGATGCCTTAGAATGTAACATGCCCTTAGCTCTCCAGCTGCCAGGATTCCACGGAGTTATCCTGCCCTCCTGCCTCTCTCTCTCTTGACCCAGCTGGCGGTCTAGATCCAGCCTGCAAAAGAAGACATATCGAGGTGCTTTCTCCATAGCGGCATGGATCCTGATGGCAGTGTGTGCTCTGTTGTTTGTTTGTTTTTATGAAGGATCTGTTTGGGGATTGATTATGCTGGGAAAATAGCCCTTGGCTCGGTTCAACTTTGGATATGTTTGCACATTCAAGGGATAAATCAGAAGCTGAGCTCACCTGAAAGCGAGCCAGCAAACAAATGACAAAGGTTGTGCGTGCTCTCCATCAGTTCCGGAGAAGAGAGGGCCAAATGCAGGGACAGCCACTGGGAGCAGCAGCCTTCAGCTGAGGCCCAGAGCAATTCAGGGTGGAGGCAGAGAGAGAGAGAGAGAGAGAGAGAGAGAGAGAGAGAGAGAGAGAGAGAGAGAGAGAGAGAGAGTGCAGGGCTTCATCAGCTGGTCAGCTGGGGCAAGAGAGCTGCATATGGATCTTTCGCCTAAGAACAGGGCTTCTCCCATATGCCAGAGGCAAGGGCTTCCCTTCCACACCAAGAGAAAAGAACACCCTGGGAGGTGAGGAGGTGAATTGTTACTTATTTAATTGTTACAGGCCAGATTGAAACATTTTTCCCTTGTTTCTCAATAAGATGAGAGTTTTTCAGTGCCTGTCACATTGTAACACTTTTTTGAGAGACAATGTATTTGCACACAGAGAAAAATATTTTGGACAAAATGAAACATTTCCAGCAAAATACAACCCTTTTGTATCCAAAAAGAACAAGGGAAACTAAGCTAGTCTTTTCAGCTGTCCTGGAGAAATAGAAAACCCTGAAGCAGTTGACTGCGTTCTGTTTTGGTTTTTAAGGGGTGTGTTCATGGGATGGGATGCCCTCTTTTTATTGAGCAAAAAGAAATATGTGAATATTTGTCATGCTGTCCTGGGGCTTTCCCCCAGCCCCAGCCCCCCCCCCCCATTATAAACCAGTCCTGAATGCTATATTTAGATCAGGTGGTGGCTCATAGTCCCAGTTTTCATACTTGCAGCAAACGGGTGCAAACTGAGAAACATCCTGGAGTTTTGTTTAAGGCAGCCTTGGAAAGAGTCAGTCGGCAAGAAATGCCAGTGAATATTCTGCAGGGGAGTTTCCCCCTTGAAAGGCCGTCTTTGGGCAGGTGGCGGAAGCCAGGCTGTTGTGGCCAGGCATAAGTGTCCCAGCGAGTAGGCTGTGCATCTCCGGCTGGCACAGACGAGCCTCTCTTTTTGTGTCTGGTGTCTCAGTAGGTCTGCCAGGCTCCCCTTGGGATGGGACCTCCGTCCCTCCCCTTGAGGCCATCCAGGGAGCGGGGGGGGGGGGGTGCTGGGGGGGCATTAGCCTCCCTTGCCCATTCAGAGGCCCCCAGCTTCACAGATCCCTAAAAGAGGACTCCGAAGCAGACCCCTTCAGCTGCCGCCTTTCGCCATGCTGAGCCTTTATCAGCACTTAATTAAAACTTGACAAGAAGATTAACACGCAGAGGGCAGTTTTAATTAACTTAATATCACATTCAATTTTCCAATTCGCTGTAGCATACCAGACACCTGCAGATCTTAATACAAAAGCAAACACAACAGAGGAGCAGAGGGTGTAGCTGGGGGTGGGGGTGGGGAGTGGGGAGGGGAGGGGAGGAGGCTGGGGTAAATGAAATTGAAATCATTTTGAACCAAGGCTCCCCATAGATTCCCCCTGACTCCTCTGGGATTGGCAAAGCCCCCTCACTGCCCCCGCCCACTCAACTCCGCTGACACCGGTGTTACTTTCCCAGTTTCTTTTACCTGTTTTGAGGCTGGGCTAGAGACTCCCCAATCAGGAGGAGACCTGGCAACTCATTCTGCTGCCCAGGACCTTGGAAAAGGGGAAGCCCACTTGGTGCCCCTTCAGGAGGAGTTTTCCAAGAAGGCCAAGGCTCTCGCGCCCTCCGGACCCTGCCCGCCCTGCTTCGTGTTCATCGTCTCACTGATTCTCACTTGGCGACAACAGGGCAAGGGAGTGCCGTCACCCTCTGTCCTGTGGGTGCCGAGGGCATGGGGGAAAGCAGTGGGGGCCCGGGGTCTACAGACTCACCCAGGGCTCATCAGGGTAAAGTCCAGCCCCCTGGCATGGGACTCGGCCTCTGAGCTACTAGCTGTGTCACTCTGGGCCCGTTTGGGGGGTGGGGGGCAGGCAGGCCGGCAGGAAACTGAGGTGCATTCCAAAGGCAAAGAGGCTCCTGATTGGGCAAACCCTGAACGCCCTTCGCCAACTCATTTCTCTCACTCCAGTGCTGCTCTTAGAAAGAGGGGGCCTGCCAGGCGGGGCACTCAGGCAGATGCACTAATTAGCCTGCAAATGCCTTGCAGGTCTATGATTTCATTAGTGTGGGGATTTCACCCCCCCTCCCATCAATGCACACATCAGTTATTTCAATCCTCTCATTATTCCCAAAGTGCTCTGGCCAATTCATCGCTGCCAGTGGAGCTTCTTTGCACACACACAAACACACCGGTGTTTCGATGGGCTCTTTTTATGTGCGGGTCCAGAGAGGAGAGTGAGAATGACACTTACTGTGGCATTGCCTTTAGGAGACCCAAGGCCATTGCCTTGTGGGCGGGGGGTGGGGGTTGAGGAGGACTTCAGAGAGACTTTTCGGAAAACTTCAGGATATAGAACCACCACCACCCCACCGCCACTTCTTCCTGCTGACCTTTTGCAGGGAGGGGGCTTCTGCTCACTCCCCCCCCCCACTGCCTCATTCACAGGAGACTATCCTCCACATGCACACTAGACATTTGCCAAAAATAGCTTGTGTCCCTGTATCCATCAAGCTCATGTTTACAGCCATGTGATCAAAGCCTCAGGTAGAAATTTCAATAACAGGGATTTTCAGCAATCTCTGGGGAATGTCAGAGTTAATGTTTTACCTCTAACTGCGGGGAAATATGTGGGAGGGAAAATTAAAAGTTGAATATTAAGGGAGACCCATAAGAATAACAGAGGAGTAGGAATGATGAACAAGGAAGAATTAAAAGGCAAAGGACAGGGGAGATGATTTGAGGAAGGGTCAGTGGCAGGGAGAAAGTAAAAGAGGAAAAGAGGAGGAAACATGAAAGCATATTAAAGCAGTGAAAGTAAACAGAACAGTCAACACAACACAAGCTCCTGACTGCCTTCGATTCTCATCAGTAATCCTTTTTGCAACTCTGCTTTCAACCCAGCAGAAAGAAAAGAAACTAGAATCACAAGTGTTGTCAAAATTGCAATCCCAAAGCACAGCTGTTGGAAGGCACCTTGGAACACATGCCCTCAGATCAGAAGGTAGAGCTGTCAGTCTCTGTTCCCTCTCTCCAGTTTTTATTTTTCCGTCCCACACTTTATTTCTAAACCCTAAATCTTGACGTTTCTAGAAGCATCAACCCTTTTTCAGATTAAGTAAGGGAGGGATTCAGTTCAGGAAGCCATGGAACAGGACAGGATGGTTCTATTTTGAGTCAGATCTTAGGTTAGGGTTAGGGTTAGGGTTTCCCTAACATGCATCCAAAAGATGAAGTTCATAAGTCATACACCTATGCTATCTTGCTCTTTAGGGGTTCTGGGAAACATGCACGGCCTATACAGCAATCTGTGGCACTGGGGAAACTAAGGGCAAGACACTAATCCTGTATCCAGTGTTTCCACAAATGATCAAAAATGTCTGATTGTAAAAGTATATTAAAAAGCAAAAGCAGGAGTGATTATTGGAATATACCAAAGTGGCAGATGATGAGACTTGCATTAAAAAGGAGATAATGAGAGCAAGAAATAGGATATTAAGAGCAGGAAAAATGTTTTTTTCTGTAAACTTTTGTCCCTACTCTGAGAGAGAAGGACTGGATGCGAGAAAGGCCTACCGTGAAGCAATACTTCTGGAAAAGATGGGGAGCTGGTTGGCAGGCAGGGATCCA
This sequence comes from Phrynocephalus guinanensis, assembly GCA_037367245.1. Taxonomy (NCBI): domain Eukaryota; kingdom Metazoa; phylum Chordata; class Lepidosauria; order Squamata; family Agamidae; genus Phrynocephalus; species Phrynocephalus guinanensis. The sequence goes on along the minus strand of CM074748.1, from coordinate 321,719 downwards.
GCCTGCACTCTCCAGAGGGAGGAGGAGGCTGGGTTTCGATGGGATGTCGGTGGCCTCTTTCCCTCCCAAAGGCCATTGGAGTCACTGGCTCTGAGGAACCCAGCGGCCTGCAGAAGGGGGCGGGGGAAGGGACACCCCCCCATCTTCTCTCCCATCGGCACAAGAGTCCATCCTGCTCCTCCTCACAGTAAAGGTGCTCAAGCCATGGAGGAACACGTCCAGCTCACTCCAGCGGCGGCCTGTGGCAAGCCTGTTTCTTCACGCATCATAAGACTTTACAGTTCAGCTGCCATCGCGCCATTTCACGATACTCCACGTTAAGCCTTTGGTTCTTTCACGAGCCACTGCCTCCTGCTTCCTCCCTGGAGAGCGGCCTCCATCGAGCTTGGGCAGAGATGAGGAACAGAAACAACAGATTTCTCTCTCTCCTCTTCTCCCATCCTCCGCAGGAGGCAAGTCCTACTACAGCAGATGTCACAGAAGGATGATGGGTCGGGCCCTTCTGAAAGTTTGTGTAGGAATGTCCTCTTTTTTCTTTTTATAATAGGGGAAAAACATGACTTTTTTTTTTGAGAGGATCCGAGACTGGCAAACTTTAGGGAAGGATCCTGTCCAGCATTTGGGACTCTTGGTCCTATAGGCAGACCCCTGATGCCACACAGGCAGTTTCATGTAGGAATAGGGTCTCCTCCTCAGACTGTCTCTTCCTTTCCTGTTATTCCTCCCACATGATTCCTCTTGGGGTGGGAGGAACAAACAGGTGGCCCTGGGCTTGGCAGCGACTGGGACCAAACTGGGCCAAGCGGAGTGCCTTGTTGGGGAAGTGACCCAGCAGAGCATGGCTGTTTTGCACCCAGTTGGCCTTCTTCTGCCCACAGGGAGGAAGGCTTGGCTGCTGCACTTTCCGGGCAAGGGTGAGCCCCTTGAAGGAGGGTCATGTGCTCTGAACGAGACTGTGCAGCTTTCAGACTCTGTCCGGGACTTTTAAAATAATGATTCTGCTGTTATGGGCTGACAGCACAAACAAAGCCATGAAAAAAAAAGGGGGGGGTGGAGTGCAAAAGACCCTGCCCTGAATTTATTTCTAAAGAGGGGTCGATCTCGGTGTTCTTTGCAGGGACAGGGGAGCAAGTGAACCTGAATAGCCAAAATGGCTCTCGGCGTATCTGAGGAATTGTCAGTGCATCCCATCAGTCCCGTTCGGTTTAGCCTGTGCTCATCTCACATGCCCTGCTCTGCTCTTCATTATCCAGCTTGCATTTGCCTGAAAACACTCAGCCTGCCAGGGCACAGAAGGAGGCACATGGCCTGAGCATCCAACAGGTGTAGCCAGCCTGGATCACTTGGCCAGTGGCCGAGGATGCTGAGAGAATCAGCCCCTCCAGCTCAAATCCCTCGCCCGTTCAGGAGGGGTGTGTCCAGGAGGGACCTCACCTGAGGGTGCTGGATTCTGGCTTTTCTCGCTCATACTCAGTACGGAGAGACAGCGCTGAGCTGCAGACTGGAGGGAGAAACAGAGAAGGGGGGATGAGTGGTGATGCTACCAGAGTGCTTGTGGGGGAAACCCCAGGGCGTCACCTCTGTGAGTCCTGGATTTGTGATACCCCTGGCCACCATGGCAGAGTGTCCCTGTCCCATCAGGATTCTTCTTCCTCTTTTTCTTGGATAGTTATCTTTTCATTAGAAAGTAAATAAATAAAACACAGCTTTTAAATCAAAAGTCTGAGTCAATCACCCGGAGATTTCATGAAGTCACTTGTTTTCTCCTTTGTCTTTGGGATCACCTGATTTCCCCTCGTCACCACCATTGCCTTAAGCAAGGGCATCAAGGGCTCAGATTTGTTGTGATTGGCAGGTCCAGGTTCCCTTCCTGGCATGGATACAGAGGGTGGGCTAAGAGCCAGCCTCTTTCCTGCAAGCCACCCACCCACCCAAATGGGCTCGTGGCCCAAAAAAGGTAGATTCCCCAAGGTGGGTCCATCTGAAACCCTGCGGAGGTGTGGCTCCCTTCTTGGGTGCTGGCTGGGTGGTTCAATCAAGCCCAGATCCCCGTCCGGGGGCCTCCTCTGGGCCTCTTGGCCCAAGCTGCCTCTCGTGGCCCTGCTGCTCCTGCCTTGGGCTGCACAGAGGGGAAGGGACTCGACGGTTCTGGATCCAATTCCCGTTCCCCCCTCCATGTCCTCATTTGACATGGGAAGTGGCGTTGACCTGCTGCCGACTGGCGAGGGCACTTCCTCCAAAGCACACACACACACCCATCCTTCCTCCTAATGAGAGCGTTCCCTCCCCTCTTCTAGCCTGAACAGGAAAGGGCCTGAAAGAGGCCAAGCAAGGAAGCTCCAGGGAAGCCAGTCCGGTTTTCAGAAGGAATAATTGACTGGGGGGGGGGAAGGCCATGAGGGTTTTCCCCCTCTCCAATGGTGGCGATAAGCTTAAGCTCTTAAAGTCTTCAGAAGAAGAAGCCCCCCCCCTACAAGATTGCCTTCCCTACCCCCTCACACATGCACGGTGTAAGGTTTAAAAGGGGGCACCCTATTGGGAAGGGCTTCAAAGCCTTCGCTGGAGACTCCCATCGTGTGCCCTCCTGCTTCAGTTCCACTCCTTACATCTAAGGCCTGCCCCGGTTGGTCTTCCTCCTCCTCCTCCTCCTCCTCCTCCTCCTCCTCCTCCTCCTCCTCCTCCTCCTCCTCATTATGGTCTTCTCACCCCTCCTTCAACTCCCCCCCCCCCAGTACATCTCAACATCCCTCCGGCAGACTTTTGCTACAGCAAACGCCTGTGATCCCCAGCCTGGTAGGAACCAGCTGCCGCCTCAAATCGATGGTCCTGAAGGAAGTGGTGGATGGGAATGAAATGTTTCCATCTTCCCCTTTGTCAAGACATAGCTTCCTAGAAGATGGAAGGAAAGGGAGGGCTCTCTCTCTCTCTCTCTCTCTCTCGATCTGTGTGTGTGTGTGTGTGTGTGTGTGTGTGTGTGTGTGTGTGTGTGTGTGTGTGTGAGAGAGAGAGAGAGAGAGAGAGAGAGAGAGAGAGTTGCTTGTTTGTGCATAAATTTCCCAAAAGTGGGAGAAATCAAAATAGTGCAATGATGACTCCATCAGGAGCAGGCAGGAGGCAGGATGGGGGGGGGGGTGCACCCCTCTGGAATGCCTGGGTCGGAACATCCATTTTGGGTTTCTGGTGCTGAATTAGGCCTACCTCTCCAGTCCTTGGAGAGACTTTTGTTCTCAGACACAGATGGGCCTAGCAGGCAGGGGCAGCGTGGTTCTTTCTACATGAGGAACAGCTCCCTCGTACACGCTCTTGAATTTGGGCAGGGCAGGTGACAAGGGAGAGAGTTGCTTGGTTCGATTTGGAGGATGCTGTCAAAAGTCCCACGTCACCTCTTCAGGACGGAGAGAAATCCAGTTTTGGGGGCATTTGGATACAGGAGACAGCAAACAGAGTTCCCTGTCAGTAGAATTCAAATATGCCTCCCTCTGTTTTGTATTATTTTCCCACTCCACCCCTGAAATCCACCTCCTTCTGAAGCAATTCAGAAGCTGAAAGGGGTCCTCTAAGGCCATCCAGACCAACCTCCTGCTACAGGCAGGGAACCTGATCAAAAGCAGACCTGGAAGAGATGGCTGGTCCCCGTTTTCTCCTGGATGCCTCCAGAGATGGGGGGCGCTCACACCCCCTCCCCTTGAAGCCATGGGTCCCCTTGTCCTCCCAAGGCCTACAGGCATGGGGACAGTTGTTTGGACCTTGCCGTGGCTCCAGGTGATTTTCCAAACTGAGGGCCACTGCGGCTGCCCTGATGCCAGGCTGGGTCAGGAGGGTCAGGTGGCTGAGAGGGGTGGCTCTGAAGCCAAGGCTGTGCCCTTGGTGGGCTGGGAGAGGTGTAGGATGAGAGAGGCGGGGAAGGACGGAGAGATCAAGGCAAAAATGCTGGGAGGAGCAAATGCTCCTCCATGCCTGTCATCATCCATCATGAAGATGCTGATGGGGTAAAAAAAATGAAGGGGAGTAAACTGAGGAAGAATGAAGGGCAGCAGGCGAGGAGGAGGAAGGAGAGAGCCGACGGATGGGCCCCGGAGGCTGCCTCTCCAGGGCCAGCCGTTGGCTCAGAGCCGGCATATCAGCTCTAATCTCCACCTTTTCCTTCGATTTATTACTGAAAGCTGACATGGCCCATATGGATCCTGGCTGGAAACCTCCACAGCCCTGCATCCCACCGGTCGGGAGAGTCACCCACGGGGCTGGCGGTGGGGCTCCAGGCAGGCAGGCAGGCAGGAGAAACTACAGACCCCTCTCTCCTCCTCCTCCTCCTCCTCCTCCTCCTCCTCCTCCTCCTCCTCCTCCTCCTCTCTCCTGCTGCCTCTGTCTTTCCTCTCCTTCCTTCCCAGGCACCCACTGGGGCCCAGGCCAGCTCACACAATGGAAGCCAACATCACGACCCTCAGGATCAGTGGGGGAGCTGCTCTGAGCCAGAAGGAGGGTTTGGGACCCCACCCAGGACGGTCTGGTTGCTTGACTGCCTCTTGATTTCTGCCTGTTATTGTTCTTCTTTTAAGAAAAGGGAATGCAGGATCGAGGTCATTTCCTGGTGAAAAAATAGGCAATACCTTTATAAATCACTGAAAAAGCATCCACAAATGAGCTTGCACGGATGAAACGCCAGTTCCTCAGGCTTGCCCCAGGGTGAAGAATTTTTGGGTCCAAAACCCAAGAGTCCAACGGCACCAAATGGCAAGAGGGAGGCAGCCGGGCAAATTGCTCTTCTTGGGTGTTCAGGCCAGCCATCCTTGGCCTAGTGGGTTTCCCCAGGTAGGCCCTGCCTCTTGGATGGAAGCCAGGAGCCTTGTCGGCTGGGCTGCATAGAGGCAGCTTAAGCAGCAGCAGGATGAGCGGAACCACCCAGTGCTCCAAACAAGGAAAGCTGAGGCTTGGGTGAACCATCTGCCTTGGCTCAACGTGGGTTCACAAGATGTTTCCTGCCCCATAGATCCTGGCAGAAGGGGTGGAGTGCTATGGGCCTGGGCTCCAGAGGGTGCTTTGAGCCTCTGGGAGAAAAATAAATAAATAATAATCATTGCATTTGCTTCTGGTTTCAAATTGGAGCTGGTTCCTGCTCCTGGGGGCTTCTCCCCTTCTAGACACCTCTCTGTGGCTCTCTCTATTACATTTCAGACTTATGATGGAGAGGAGGAGGAGGAGGAGGAGAAGCACGCCTTCGAGGAAGCACCAAAAAAGGAAAATAATCACTCTGGCAGACGGGTGTTTCTCTTCTCATCCCCATAAGTGGCATCGCAGGGGAAGAACAAAGGCATCTGACCTGTATCCATGGCAACCCTCGCATTCTGCACCTTTGTCTCTCACGTGCATGGGTTCCCTCCCCGCTTGGAGAAAGCCGCCACCGCCGTGTTCTCCAGGGAAGCTGTCAGGCTGTGCTCGGATGAGAGCGGCAGCTGCATCCAGGCCACAAGCCAAGGGACCTCCTAACAGCCGTTCAGTGGCCTCCCTGGGCCGCTCCTCTGCCAAAGCAGGAGAGCTCAGCTCCGGTTTTATGGGAGCCCATGTGGAAGTGGGCAAAAAAGGCATCACATGGAGAGCCTCCCGAGCTCATCCACAGAGAGGGAAGGCAGGCAGGCAGGCAGGCAGGCAGGGTCACCTCACCTCTGCTGTTCTGCATCCTTGGCCAAATCAGCCTCGCCTGCCCCACCACCACCACCCCAGTGCCTGGAATCTTCTTCCTCTGGTCGCAGGCCAAGAGGAGAACGGAGCTGAGATTCACCCAGGCTTGGCAGCCATGCCCTATAAGGGGTGGTTTTCCTCTCCTTCCTGTGTTCGCTCTGGGCACCATCAGGTGAGGAAGAAGTCAAGATGTTCTCCTGTGTCCACAGGAGGTCCCTCGGAATGGGAAGAGTCTTGGAACAAGCCAAGCCCTCCGAGGAAGGCTCACCGGGGCTGGGAAACCCCCCCTTAGAGGATCCAAATTATAAGGAAGATAATCCTGACAATTCAGAACCGCTTTCTGCTGTTAAGGGGGGGGGATTTAACAGCAGAGGTAGGAAAAATGCTCACAAGATTCTCCCTTCACATCAGTTTAATGTTTTGTGACATTATCAAAAGTTTTGGAAAGGAATTTCCATTTCTGGAAAAATTCCTCAACTGTAGCCTGGAAGCAAAAGGAAGAGTTTGTTTATTTCTTTATTACAATTGTGTGTCTATTTCTTTCTTTGTCCAGCCAAGGCTTCCGCATTTTTATTTTTATTTTTCCTCAAAGGCCCAGGGGTCTCCTCTCCTTTCCACTTGGGAAGCAAGACCTCATAGCCAGAGGACAGGCGCCAGCTCCTTTGTTTTAAGAGATGCAAAAACACCCATCCAATGGCTCCCCTTTTAAAAAGATTGTTCCTAAATACAAAAACCCAGCACGTGTAACTTTGGGGAAAGGGGCATCAGCAGGAAACAGAGTTGTCCGAGGGAAGATCAAGTACGACCCTAGCCAACCCTTGTGTTTCAATCCTGAGCCAAGTTTCAGGAGTTTAGGCTTCCTGTTTAATTGTCCCCCTCTTTCTGAACGACCTCTCCTTGCTTCTCCCTAACACCCCCGTCTCTCTCTCTCTCTCTCTCTCTCTCTCTCTCTCTCACACACACACACACACACACACACACACACACACACACACACACACACACACACACACACACACACACATTCAGTGCTCCATCATGGAGACCTCTGGCCATCTGTTCCATTCTTGTGTGTTCCTGAGCCTCTTTCTGCTCTGCTGCATAAGCACATCCAGCTGCTAAGATATGTGGAATGCTGGAGCCTACCTTTTATTGCAAATGGTTTAAAACTAAGCAAGGCTGCATACATGCCGGCCTCTCCTTGCCATGAATCTTTCTGACTTTTCAGATTGTTTCCCTTATTTTCACAGATGGAGATGGAGAGGCCGTCTGGTCAACCTACTCTGCGTCCTTCCAAGCCCAGGAAGAAAGCTGAAATCCTACCTGCCTTGCTTTGAGGTTTGCTAACGAGGTCAGAGGCTGAGCGTTGTGCCGGTGCTGTGCGCCTCCCTTTCGGAGTTGCCTTCTCCATTCCAGTTGCCAGCCTAGGGCTGCCCGGTGCTCTCAGGTGCCTTTGCAAGGGTGAAGGTGGAACTCTTGCCGGCTGAGTAAATGTGTGGTCTGTACGGTGGCTTTGTTCCACGTGGCTTCATCATCAGGCTTCAAGGCAGATGAGAGAGTAAGATCCCCACCCCCACCCCACCCCCCAATTTCCAGAAGTCCAAAGCAGTCGGCCATTCATGTGGGTGGTTTTAAGCCACTGATTTCTTAAGATGAATACAACAAATCTTGCCATGACCTTGGCAAATGCACAGCTTGGTTTTGCAATGAGTCTGAAGGGGCAGCAGGGAATTTGTGTGTGGTGGTGGTGGGGAGGTAGTAGGATGGGTGCTTTTATTAGCCAGACTCCCCCATGCCCCTTCTGCCAACATTCCTTTCCAGTCTTCCCGAGGGCCACGTCGGCTCCTCTTCTTTTCCGACGCTTTTGGCGCCATTCCATTCCACTCTGGCTGCCTGCCAAGGGTTGAAAGGACCGTTTGAAAGCAGACAGGAGGGAGGGGGATGCTTTGCATTCTGTACTGAGTAAATGGGCTCCTCCACTTCTTCTCTTTGCAGGAGAAAGAGTAACATGGCCTCTTCTCCGGGCAAAGCATGTGGGGAATGCAGCACTGAGCCTGTTGCTGTGAGTCCCGCCCGACGCTCCCAGTTTGGGAAGGACGGGATTGGAGGCAGCGAGAGAATTTAAAATCACTGCAGATTTCTAAGACCGGCTCTTTGATATCCAACAGAGAAATCAGTTACAGAGGCCACCACCTGGCATCCTCTGTGTTACGGACTTTTCACACTTACATTTGCAGGATATGGAGATGCTGCCGATGTAGGACCACACAAAGGCTAATATGGCAGCAGATTCAGCTCTGTAGAGAACAATCTTCAGTTCTGACCCCAAACTCAGGTACAGATTCAGTCTTCCCAGGATCACCAGCTTCCAGTTTCTTGTCATGCAGAATTCAAAAATGGCTAAAACATCTGTCTGGATTGGGTAAAATTCAGGGACTTATTACTCCCCAGAGAGATTATTATGGCTCTGTATTTCAGGGGAGATGAGAGGGGAAAGGCACAGGATTTTTTAATTCTACGTGCTTTTAAAGTTGTTTTTCTGTTTCTAATAGAAGAGAATTGGCAAAATAACAATTTTGACACACCTGGAAGCTTCTGCGAGGGAACTAATGGGCTCAAATAAAGTATTCAGAAATGAAGCTGGGCTGATGGTGGATAAAATCCAGAGCCCAGGGGTGGCGGGGGAAGACGGGACAGGAAAGCAGAGGGGTGGGTTTGCAGAAACCACTTGAGAGCAGGTGCTGGTTCCCTGCCCGGCCCCATAGCCTAGGAGGACCCTGGCTTTCCCCGAAAAAAAGCAACTCTGCACGTAGCCCCTCCTTCAGCCATCCTTAAGGAGTCCCCATATGCACTCCAAGACACACACACACACACACACACAGAGAGAGAGAGAGAGAGAGAGAGAGAGAGAGAGAGAGAGAGAGAGAGAGAGAGAGAGAGAGATGAGCACTCTCTGCTTTTGCTCCTTTCCTCTGGCTGGGAAGACACTTGGATGTCCACACCCTCCTTTTTTCCATCCTTTTTGCCCTTCAACCTCCCTTCTGCTCTTGGCTGGCCTTCCGCCCCTTCCCCTGCCTGAGGCCCTGCTCACCTCCCAGGGTGTCCTCTTTAACTGCTCGGCCAAAAACAGAAAGATGGATTCTCCTCCTCTGAAGAAATAAAAGAGAGGGGACTGGGCCGGCTTCATCCCTATGGCCTCCAGACAAGGCACGGCCACCAGGCCACCAGTCACCTACTGGGCCAAAGGGAAAGGCCTGCATGATCAATGGGGCCCAATGGTTCCTTCCCAGGATTTAATGAGATTATAGGGCTGATTACAGTTAGCAGTAATAGCATTTTGGGTTGTTGATTCTGTTTGGTGGGAAATAAAATTCTTCTTCTTTCTTTTTCTTTTTCTCTCTCTCTTTCGCTTCCTCTTCTCTGTTTTAATTACCAAACTAGAGACCATGCAAAGGACACTTTTATTTTATTTCACTACCTTGCATTTAAGAGATGACTGTCCCACAACTGTTGCTGGGTTTTTTTTTTTCCAAATTCCCAGGCAAGGTCCAGAAAGAAAAGTACACAATATTAGAGCATACAAACATTAAACAGACAATTTTAAAGAGAAGGCAAGGTCATAAAAAGCAGAAGCACTGCATAAAAGTGATAAATTATGATTTACATACTGGGGCTCAAGAGTAGAAGTAATAATTTAAAAAAATAGCAGCATTCCTTTTTGGGATTAACTGGGAAGCACCACAAAGGAAACCTTTATTGATAATTTGTCCCCTGAACCAAAGGCAAAATAATTTCCAAAGAACTGGGAAAGCCTTTGTCTCTGTTTGCATGTTTTTAAGAGTGATGTGAAAAAGATACACTGAGTTCCTTGTTCTCGCAAATGTGGGCCATCTCAGCAGGTGGACCTCCTCTCAAGGATGAATTTCTCCTCAACTGCAAGATCCCTCAGCTGCAGCGTGGCTGTGAGAAGGAGCCAGCCCTTCCCCGTCTGTCTACCATGTGTGACAACAAGTAGTTGTCTGGGCCTCCACCAAGCAGGAGAAAGGTGGCTTGTGGCAGGTGCCATCGGCACCCTCATGGTGGCAGTTTCCATACCCAGGAGGCCAGACAAGTACAGCAAAATCTGGGCTAGTGGGAAGCATCAGCCTGGGTAGGAAATGGGTCCAGGTTTTCCTCCAAGCCTTTCAGAAGGCTGCCCTTTAAAAGGTCCTTCAATCACCAGCTGGAGATTTTCCCCTTCTCCCCAGGTTTCACTCATATTGGCACAAGGCTTCTGGGAAAGGAGAGGATTCTGAGCCTTATTCGTCTCTACCCAACTCACGTCCTCTCCTGGATTTCACAGGCCCTGCTCCTGTGTGAAGGGTGGTGGTGATGCAGCCTTTGTCTGGATCGCCTCTCCCCAAGACATCTGGTTTTGATCTTCCTCCGGTTTGGGAAGGAGTGGGCCAGGTGGCTTTAATTGCGATGGGCCTTGAGAAGGGAGAAGGGGGTTCTTGTGCCTGGAGCAGCAGAGGGAAGGCTCCGGGACTCTGGGGCATTCATTAGCAGGAAGGAAGAAGTCCAGAGAAGGACACCCTCTGAGAACGGGGAGGGGGAGGGGGGCAATTGGGTTAAAAAGACAGCCCAGCTCCACCAATCTCCCTCCTCTGCACACAGGCACAGGGAGAACATGGGGCCCACAGAAAGGCTGTGGGAGCCTTGGAGGAGGAGGAGGAGGAGGAGGAGGAGGAGGAGGAGGAGGAAAGACTCTCCTTTGGAAGAGAGGAGACCCCCTCCTCTTGCACACAGCCCCTTCCAGGTAAGGAGGACTGCTCCCACCTCCCTGGTGCCTGTAGGTGTGGAGATGCCTGCACACATCTAAGTCCACATACACCCACAACTGGCAGAAGCCTTGGTGCTGCACTCAGCCAGAGATCTCCCTGTCCTGATAGCCCAGAAGGTGGCTTCCCTTCAGCTTAATGCAAAGGCAGCACCCATTTCAACCCCACCACCGAATGCCAGGTCCAGTTTTGTGTGTAGCCTTTCCTTTGCCCGTGATGTTTTGCGTCTCCTCTCTGCAGGGGCCGGCGGTCGAGGGAAGCGGGTGCTTGATCTGAGTGCTGAACTTTTATCAGCCCATCCGTCTAACAAGGGCTGGCAGGGCTGGGCCCCTGCGGGAGGGGAAAAGGGTAGTGCTGCCCACAAATCGAGAGAAGCTGGTGCTGGGAGTAGATGAATGGGCGGTGATAAGGCCAGCCCTTGTGTTTTCAATCATTAACTGAACAGACCTGAACCAGAAGGACCCACTCATGCCTTTGCAAAGGTTGAGCCCTCTGTAGAGGCACGAATGGGGTGGAGCATGGCCTTGTGTGGTGGTGGTGGTGGGGGGGTGTCTTTCTTCACTCACTGCCCCAGACGTAAGATCCTTTGTGCCTGCCTTACAGTGGGGTTTAAGGGTTTCCCGTTCTGTCTTGTGAGGAGGTGCTTATCTTGCAGTTTCATTATGGGATCATGGGTAAAGAAAGAAAGAAAGAAATCTGTTGGAGTGAGTTGTGCAAGGCCAAGGAGAGGCCACCATGCAGAAAAAGGAAAAGGCTTCTCTTCCTCTTCCTCTTCCTCTTCTTCTTCCGCCTCCTCCTACTTTAAAAGAGATTTTCACCTTAAGACCTCCATTTTAGAGCAAAGTGCACTGCTTATATATTGCCCCATCCTGCTCAGAGCACTCTCTGGGTGGCTTATGTATCTAATTGTGCAGGATACACATTGAAGCAAGTGTCATGACTGCTCCGGCTTAAAGCAGCAGATTGTTGGTTCTGGAGGAGAGTCACACAGGTGCCTAAGTGTGGGGCTCATCTTCTCATCCACCCAGAGCAGATGGTGAGGAGTGGGTGGAGGAAGAACATCTCAGGCTCTGGGATTGGCTCAGAGAGGCTGCAGAGTACTGGCAGCACCTTGGACAGCTCCCCAGGGAGCCCTTTGCTCCAGCAAAGGTGGCTCTCCAGCTGGCTCAGGAAGACTTGGTTGGTCCTCCAGGCTCCACCTCCTGTCCCCTCCGTCCAAAAGAGAGTCGGGAATGCCCTGGCCTCTCGCTCTCCCTAGAAGAGCTCCTGCCGACCTTGGCTGAGCCTCCTCAGCCCCTTATCAATTAGCTGCCATTAGCCACAGGCAGTTGGTCAGCCTGCACACACGCACCAGCGGGATTGATCATGGCACAGCTTTCTATAGAAGTAGAAAAGGCAAAAGGCAGGGGGAGCTGGAACATCACCCAAAGAATGTGCCAAGAAAAACAGGGTGCCGGGACCTGGTTCGTCCTAATTCCTATAGCATCATCAGGGTGTTTGTGTTTTCTTCTGTTTGGCAGCCTGGGGGTGACCTGGACCACCCTGGTACTACCACCCCCCTCCTTGGATAGGCTTCAGCCTGCTTGATCCGTCCCTCTTCCCTAACAAGACATGCCAGAACACCCCGAATCCAAGGGGATCCAGCCATTGAGCCTTCTCTCTTAAAAGCAGGACATGGGATCATAAATGGCAGCAGTAAAAATTCAGAGAGAAAGTATCTGTACCTGCTTACGAACAATGATCTCTTCATCAAGGCCAAGAGCATTAGTTAATAACAAAGTTATTTGAGAGGAGGACTCAGTCCTCTGAGCACCCTTCGGACCTTCTGGGTTTTCTCTGCCTTCTGGGAATCCTATATGTTGTCCTCCTTTGAGCAGGCAAGGGCATGAACACGGTTCTTGCTGGTGGCCATAAATGCCTGAGGAATAAGGAAAATGGATGGCCAGTCTAGGTTTTAAGAGAGGTGTGGGTCAGTTTGGCAGCCTTCAATGCCTCACCCTGCCCTGCATGGGGAGAGATTGCTGACAGGGGTACGAGGCATGGTGTTACATGTGGGTAAAGCTGCAGCGGCAGGAGGGGAGGAGGGCCAAAGACTGTGCTTTGGAAGAAGCGATGAGCAGGTGCTGTGGAGGAGGAAGCAACTCTGCACTTAACCTGCCTGCAAAGTCCTCCCAGTCTCTTATCAAACATAGATGCTGAACAGCCGTCTGTAAGACTATTGAGCTCAAAGTGCAACTGATTCTATAAAAGGTTTCTTTTTAAAAAAAATTAAGAAGGGGGGCAATAATTGGTAAGCTTTTGAGTTGTGCAGAGCTCCTCTGGTGTGGTTTGCCTAATGCAGCCAGATTCCACAAGGGAGCTTGGCTTTCAGGCCCACCACAACCCCCTCTCGCTCACCTTCCAGCCTAAAGGGGAGGGGAGGGGGGTCGTTTGGGGAGGAGCCTCTGCCGTGGCGGTGGCTTCAAACCCTCCCATCGCCCTTCTTCAAGGCAGAGGCCGATTCACTGAGATCATCCCATCTTGCTGTAAATCTCTTCCAAACCTGTCTTCCTCAGCAGCCACTTCGTATAAATCCAGTAATGCACAGAGCGCTCCAGCTGCCAGTGGGTTTTTAACAGTGAGCCAGTGACGGCGGAGCAGCTGGCTGCTTGGGTTCCTATTAGGGCCCCATCCAGCCTCCCAGTGTGTGTGTGTGTGTGTGTGTGTGAGAGAGAGAGAGAGAGAGAGAGAGAGAGCTGGCTGAGCTTCCAGGAACACATCTCCAAGGTGGAGGGTTCCTGCCAAGGATTAACAGCCCATTAGGAGCAGGGGGCAATGCCCTGCCACTGCTGCTGCCTCCCTCCACATCCCACCCACCCCCCAGTCTTCCCACCCAGCAGTCTTTGGAGAGGCCAGCAGGGAAGAGCCAAGCCCCTGCTCCATTCAAGGGCAGGAGGACGTCCGTGCATCGTGGGGCCCTTCCTGAAGAAAGAACGCTTGCTCCCTCCCTGGGGGGAATCCAAAGGGCCGGCAGGTGCGTGGCCTCACATTTGTGCACCCCCAACCCACCCCCATCCCACTGGCAGAGTACTTGGGGGGGTTCAAGGAAACCAGTGTCCTGAGCAGTTGATGGGATGGACTGGGGACTCCCTTCACCCATGCCCTTGATCTGAACAGGGTGGGGGGGTTGGGGGGGTTGGGGAGGGAGTGGCTCCAGGATGTCCTGCCTCTGGTCCAGCGGCAACCCTCCACCACCAGCGCCGCCACCCGCTGCCCCGTTTCCTGCATAGCCTTCTTCATGCTTCCTCCTCTCCTGGCCCTTACGAGGAGTGCTGCCCAGCAGAGAGACAGGACTCCAAGGAGAGCCACATGTTGGGAAGAGTCCAAGGCTACTTCCCCAAAGAGCCGCCCTTGTTCTACCCCTGGGTCCCCCATCCAGGAACTGGAACAGGGTGAGGCAGCCCACAAGAGAGAACCCAGGCCCTGGTGCCTTTCCTGGAGCGTCTTGTGGCCATTGTGACTACCTAGCCACGGTCAGGGCAGAACTCAAGGCAATCTTCAGAGGCAACACGAGGTCCAGGATGCTGCATCTCTATGCAGCCCTGAGGCTGGACAGAAGAAGGTCGTGGCCTGTATCTCCATCATGCCAGAGAGATGGATGCTTTCTGTGCCCCTGAACACCTGGGGGTGGAACAGGCAATGGGGAATAACCAAGAGGGCCAACAGAAAATTTGTTGGCCCAGAGCAGCCCACAGCATCAAAGGCATGCGGCTACCAACCTCAAAAACCTGTGCCAAGTAAATGTTGCTAGTTTATGAGGTGTCACAAGAGTCTTTGTGGTTTTGGCTAGAAGGCACCAGCACCACTCCCACCTCCCTCTTTTTACTGGAGGAAAACAAGAGCCAAGGAATAAAAGTTCCGACTCATGCAAAATTTAGGATGACATCCTCCATTAAACTCACTCCATTAAAATGACCTGTAGCCACAAAACCACAACCCTGAAAAGAAACCAAGGCAGACACTGGTGCTTTTTTTTTTAAACCTGGCTTGCTGTGAGTAATAAAATCTACTTACAGAGGTGACAATTTATTGCTACAGTAATTACACAATTACTTTATTACATGCCACTGGTGTGAAAAAATATATACTAGCAAAATCACTTATGGCTAAACCTGAACCAGCCAGGGGAGAATTATTGAGGGTAATAAATATATGTGACATGTAAATTATTTACTCATAGGAAAGTTAGTTAAAATGTATACTGGTGTCACTTTGAGGCTCTCCTCTGTGTCCTCGGTCACTTTAAAATAAAAATTAGAGTAGATTTCCTGGAATATCCACCCAAGGAAAGACCCCCCACCTTAGTTTTAAAGCTGAGGATGATACATTTATGAGGCTGATCCACAGGTGGATTTGAAACAACGAAGGAAAGGGTTTCCCATACCCTCTGGGAGAATAGAGTTGGACCAGTAGACCAGTCACAGAGAGAAAGTTTGCCAAGCTGGAGTAGGTGTTCCCTCCATGCAAAAGCTGGATGAAACTCTCATGGGGGTGGGGAGAGGGAGCAAGAGCTGAGAGGAGGATCCACTCCTGACTTCACTCTGAATTTTATTTCAGGGGAAGGGTTCAGCTCCTTGCCCTGGGTGATCAAGTGTCGGCTGTCTTCTGTTTGCAATCAGAGCTGAAGGTGCTGTGTTTTGTGGCTTCTCTCACAACAGCCCAGAAGATAGCAGGGACAGAACACTCTCTGGTTCTGTCTAGTGGCCAGTCCTGAGATCACACCTTGAGCCTCCAATGTGGCTGCGGTCACACTGGCAATTAGAACCACATTTAAGCACCATTTAAATTGATTTAGATTTTATCATTCACATGACACAAGGGTGAAATTGACTTATATCAGCTGCAAAGTGATATGTTTTTGTTTTCTTTCCTTTTGTTTTCAGTTGGCTGGCAGGGGCTTTTTAAAATAGTTCGCTTCTAAAATCGATTCAGTTCAGTGTGCTTTTGTGGAAATGAGTCTATTTCAGTAGTGAAGACACCAAAGGCTGTTTAAATCACCAGAGATAAAACTGTTTTGATTCAGTGCCACCCTTGTGTGATTCGAACCTGATTTTTAAAAAGACAGAAGAGAAATAGATTCAAAATGCCAGTGTGACCACAGCCTGAGAAGCATGAAAGAATGAACGAAACAGGAGTTCCTTTTTCCATTTGGGTTTGGAAGGAGAGAAAGGCACAATGCTTAGAAATTCCCGTCAAAAGAAACCCCAGTTGAAATGCCTGAAAATTCCAAATCGACATTCAGAAATGACTAGAAAACATGGTTTGCAGTACACCCCTCAGCTTGTCCGGTTTGGCCAATCATGCCTTGGGCACAGCAGGGGCTGAGAAACCACGTTTACCAAGCCACATTGGTCCATGCCTTTATATGGGACCATGTCTTAAATCTATGTGGGTGACGCTTGATTAGGGAGGGCAAGAGACCCTTGCCCGAGAACCAGAGCATTTGACTAGCAGCCCCCCCCCCCCCGGAGTTGCGAGGCCAAGCCAGGCCAGGCTCTGTCCTCATTTCTCGATCACTTGTTGTGACATCTCCATTTGTCACACTCTCTGGAAGAACTGGGGAGAAAATTATGGATAAAGGGGAGCTGACATGCAGCACATTCGGCTGAAGAAAGAAATATGGAGCAAACCCACTGGGGGCCTCCTGTTCCCGGCCACATGGCACCAATGGAGCATTTAATTGAATCAAGGATGTCTCTATATCCAAAGACACCTTAGAGGAAGACTGGGAAGGTGTCTGTGTGTCTGTGCGCGCAAAGGAGCAGGCGTGTTTGTCCAAATGCAAGTAAGCAAAATTCTAGTCTTAATCTGAAAGACATGAGCACATTCTTTTGACTAATAGGACCCCCAGGGAGATGAGCAGGAATGTCTCCACTTGGCCGGCTGGCCACCGCCAAACCAAACCGAGAGAGGCTCTTTTGCTCCTCTTCCTCAGCGACACCACCTCCCAGCAGCCTGGAGAGAGAGAGAGAGAGAGAGAGAGAGAGAGAGAGACATTAAAACTAATCCAGGCGCATTAGCTCTGGTGAGGAATGGAGAGGGCAGGCGTGGGGGGGGGAGGTTGTGGGGGGTGTGAAAGACAGGCCGAGAATGAGCAGAATGAAACTGTAAGTGCCCGCTAAGTGATGTCAGGGGCCAGGAAGGTGACCCCGAAGGGCAAAGGCCATTGCTGCGTGAAGCGGCCCCAGTGACAGCTGGAGTCTGGCGCGTCTGACAGGTTTGTGCTGCTCCTGAGCCCTGAGTTCCCCACAGCCATCCATTCCAATTCATTACCAGGAGAGACGTGTAATTCGCCTATTGTATCATTAGCTGGCGAGGATAATCAGCAGCTTCTCCCAAAGCCACACAGGACCAGTGGTTGGACTCTCCGTGTGTGCACAGGCTGGTGGGCGGAGGCATACCTGACTTAGCATGCATGTGTGTGCGTGCGTGCGTGCGTGCGTGCGTGCGTGCGTGCATGCATGCATGCGTGCGTGCAGACTGGCTTTGAGGGGAGCAGCAAAGTAAAATAAAAATACACAAAGTGCCTTTAATCTCCAAAGGAGGCCAGATTCCGGCCGAGGTGAGGACACGCCTGGAATGCTTGTGTGATTCAATTCAGCACCCAGGTTTTTTGTCATCAGGGACCACAAGTCTGCTCAGCAAAGAGGAAGCCTGTGGGGAAATGCTGAGGCCTCCAGGAGTCCCACAAGGCTCACACACAGCAAGCACCTATAAATCAGGAGAGCATTTGGGAACGGAGGAGGTCGGCCCAAGGAAAGCCAAATGGTGCAAATGTGTAGGGCCTGCAGAACCTGCGCGGGTGTCCCCAGACTCTCTCGCTGCGGTGGGAAACCTTTTTCATTGCCCCGAGCCCAGATGGTGATGGTGCAGAAGGAGGGGACGCTCCCTCTGCCCTGCCACGGAAAAGGGCCAGGCTCACCCACAACACCCACCCCTGGCCAAATAGCCAGGTGTTCCCCCCCACCACCACCACCGCTGCCACCCCAGAGGAAGGAGAGAAGCCCCAGAAGAATGAAGACTGACAAGCTGGCAAGAGAAGCTGGTCAGAGGAAAGGGTGACAGAAATAATTTTACACAGTGTTGCTGTGAAAAGCTAATTTATCCACAGATGAATCTGTGACAGACGCAGCCGAGGGTGGCAGATGAAGGGGAGGGGAGGGGAGGGGGAGAGCGCTTCCTTGATTCTGTGCAACCAAAAATTATGAGCCCTCTTCCCAAGACTCTTCACCACCGAGAGAGAGAGAGAGAGAGAGAGATGCTTTCTTTCCATCTTTGTCTTTGCAAACTTTGCAGTCAGAGGTTGGCCAGGTTGCTGTGGGAATGAGCCAGGCTGAGCCAAAGAGTGAGGCAATATTATACAGCCACCTTTGCACTGAAGGAGAGAGAAGCCCGTTTGGTCGCAGTGCCAAAAGGGCCCCTTCCTTGAGGCCTGACCCTGTCCTTCTGTGGAGGTGAGAGGCCAGCCTTTGTGGTCCAGAGGCCTCCAGGGCTGCCTGCCTCTCATGGATCCCAGCCACATTGTGACCTCGGTCCAGCAGCTGGGCTGAGGCTGCCCATGTGTCTCTGAACACCTTGCTGCCACCTCTGCCTCCATCAACTCTGGATGAGGGTCCTCGGAGCTCTCAGATTCAGCCCTTCCAGCCCGTCTCCATACCTGCCCTGTCCTAGGCATTATCTCCCCTTTTCAAAATCCATCCCGGCCTTCCCTCTCAGCGCAAAATCTGGGGGCTCCTCTCGGGAGTTGAGCCATTGAGCTCACTGGTGATCATTTGAGCTGGGGCTGCGAGGATGTCCAAGTCTCGATGTCCAGATTTTTCCATTGGAGGAAATGTTGCCCTTTCAGGCCCTTTGGGTGGTGCCAGGTGGGGCAAGGAGGGAGGGAGCCTCCTCCAGGCGGGGGGGGGGGGACTCAGCATGCCACCCATCACCACCCAGGAGCCCCTGCCTCTGGGAGAAGACTGGCTATCAAGAATGAATGCCTGGTAGGTTTCGGCAAAACACACACACACAAAACAATAAAGATCCCTGCAAGTCAAGTTGGGGCCCCAATGAGGTTGTCTGGTTGTGAAGCAGGAAGGGACCTTAACCCGACAGGGACTGTTCTGCGGTTGGTTAATGGGAGGAGAGAGGCTTTCACATTTGGCCAAAGTAAAGACCTCTGAGTGGGAAAGCTTTATAAAGTGTGCAGCATGGGCCGACGGTAGAAAGCCCCAGTCTAGTGGCAAAAACACATGCATGGAAACATTTAGCATGCAGGCAAGTCTGTCTGTCTCTCTGTCTGTCTGTCTGCCTGTCTGCCTACCTACCTACCTGTCTCTGTCTCTGTCTCTCTGTGTGCAGTTGTGTGTTTGTGTAATAAATTGTGAAGCAACACAACACTAGAGCACCTGCTTAGTCATTGGGGGGGGGATGAGGAAAATCTATCTGCTTCCCCATCCACGGAGCAAGGAGCATGGATGTAAAATGCAGCTGCCTCCCTGGAGCTTTAAACAGCCATGCCTCCCCCTCCCCTGTTCCCTCCACACCCACCGCCTGCTTTATTGAAAGTGAATTTGCAGTAATTAGCTCTTGTGGGGTTTTCCAAAGCACTCTCCCTTCCGCTAAAGTGTGAAAAGCACTTATTAGAACAAAGCATTTCATGTCATATCCCTTTCAAGGGATTTTCCCCTCCAAGTGCTCCGTTCAGCTCTCACATTCAAACCTGAGCCATAAAAAAACTAGCAGCCCAAGGGGAGCCCGGCCACTCGCTCCCTCGGCCACTCCATCGGTCGCTGGGACAAATAAAAGATGACCCCTCTGGGCCAGGGCCCCTTTGGCTGGTCCAGCCATCTCTCTGGCCAGACAGGAGGGCAGCATCCTCTCTCTGGGCTGGCCACGGGCCAATACTGGGTTGACTCCTTCAAGGTCATCTGTCAATAATGGGCTGCTTTTGAACACCTCTTGATGGCAGAAGATCCAAGGGCTGAGTTTCTCCAGAGTCACACTAAGCCTCCTGGAGACTCCTGGCTCCATCTTTAAAGGCTACGGCTGTTCTTCCTTAGTGCAGCTTTAGGTTTGTCATGGAGCTGTTTTGATTTGCAAGTGCGTGAGAGGGTTTCTCTGTGTGCCTTTCCCCCTGTAGAGGAAAGGTTCTTGAGAGACAACTGTGTCTCCAGAGATAGGACACTCCTTGGCAAGGGGTCCAAGGACTCACAAAGCTTCAGGGGATTTTTCAGCTTTTAGCTCTCTCTCGGGAGAGCCTCCTGCCCTTTCAGATGTCTCCCAGATCTGCCCAAAAACTGTTTGATCCTGCTTAGGCTGAACCAGGGCTGGTGCAGAGTCTGAATTCTGAGGGACCTTTGGCCCTGGTGTGTAGTTTGGTTCCCCCGAGAGGAGCCGGCTGGGTGGAAGCCCCTCTGCCCTCTGATACCAGCAGCCAGATTAACATGCAAAGGCAGGGCCCAGAAGGAAGGGCAGATGGAGAAGCAGATTGCAGCCAGGGATATTCCGAGAAGATTGACATTCCAACTCCGGGAAGAGCCAGCAAGCTTGTCAAGCAGATGATGATGATGATGATGATGATGATGATGATGATGATGATCTGTTTAGGTGGCCAAAGGAGTTAAGTGACAGGAAAAGGGCAGGAACCTGCCTAGAATGTTGTGAAGGCTGAAACTGCAGGAGAAAGAGAGAGAGAGATTGTGTCAAATGCAGTTGGCATGGATGAGGCCCTGCTGTAACTCACACACACTGATGAGGTCGGGGGGGGGGGCATTTTCCTGGCAAGAGCTCCTCTATGAGGGTCCTTCCCTCTCCATTCCCCTCCCCCCTGGCAGGTGGGCATGGCAAGGGCCATCCTTGCTTGGGATGCAGCCGGGAGGAAGCCATGAGGCCACTTCCAGCCAAGCCCTCGCCTTCCATCTGGCTGGCTTTTGGGGCTGAACGTTTGAAGGAAATGAATGTTTCTGCACGTTTTCAGCCAGGATCCTCAACTGCCAGTGTTGCTCTGTGGAATGATGGACGCTCTCTCCTAACATTGGGTTTATCCGCTGCTGCTGCTGCTACGCCCACCCCACCCCCTGCCAATAAAGTAGCAAGGAGAGTGCAGCCTAGAAGAACAGGAACTCTAAAAGGATAATGATGGTGATTTGTTCCACAGCAAGCACAAGCTCAGGTCAGTCAGGTGATGCCGAGAGGGGATCCTGTGCGGAGTCAGCAGAGCCTGGCCGGAGGGGCCAAGCACAGCCACCCCCACACCCCACCGAAGGGAGGAAGGGTGATATACATTCCTGGCCAGAATGTGAGCCACTGACTCAGAAAATTGGACCTGTGCATGAACTTAACATCTGCTTTGGTGGATAAATGTCCCACTTGTGCAATCTCACCTTGGGGTGTATCGCTGCTGGGATAATAGTGGGGGGGGGGTCTGGAGGAGAAGGAGGGAGGCAGAGGCTGTGGCTGCTTGCAGAAAGGTGGGCAGGAGGTTTGCAGGCCCTTAGGCCAGATGGGCTTGTGAGGGGAGAGGCACAGCCCAAGGAGGAGGAGGAAGAGGAGGAGGAGGAGAGGCTGGCCCAGACAGTCACCTGGTGGCTACCAGGGCCCCCTCCTCCAGCACCACCAGATTCATACCGCCCAGAGTGACCTCACTGCCAGATTGGCGGTATAAAAATCCAATAAATAAATAAAAATAGCAGTGAGGCTGGAACTCCAGGCTGCACCCAGAAGGTTCAGGGCAGAGCAGCTGCGCTTGGAGTCGGGCAAGGCTCCAGAACTGAAACCGTCCCCAAGTACCAGCAAAACCAGCCCAATGCAAACTCCTTTGTGTGCAGCTCCAGGTCCAAGCAGAAGGAAGGTGAGATGTGGCTCCAGAGAGAAGCACAATGAATCCAAAATGGAACGAGGGCTGGAACAAGAATGGGATCAGATGTGGCCCAAATTGGTTTCTTCTTCTCAACAGGCAAAGACTGAGAGAGCGGTCTTGGAAGCAGCCACCTGAGGCTCACTGCCTGAACGCCGGCCAGCTTGCTCTGCTCTGTCATGTCAACCCTTGTTATATCTACTGGTGCAGCAATTTAAAAAAAGCAAGGGCCGTGTTGGTTTTCCAGTGGGAGTTCATGGGGAAATGGGCACATCAGCTACATCCGGGGTGTAAATCAAATCAGATGTGCCTCAGGGCCCTCTGGGCAGAAGGGGAGGGGGGTTGGCGTTCCAATGCCCTGAATTGGCCTCCACATCTGACAAGGGGACTGGACAGGGGCCTGCTGGGAAGCAACTCGGCGTTGACTCAGCGAAAGGGCTTTTGTGACTTGGGCAGCGAGGACATTGCCAGAAAGCTGGTTGGCACGGATCAATCGCACACCCCCACCCCACCGGGGGTGTCTTTTCATGTCACGCACCCCCACCACCCCCACCACTACACACCTGCACTGGACAGGCAGGCTAGAAAAGAGGGCACCTGTAACGTTGGCACAAGGGGGGGGGGGCTGTCAGCACAGCCGTTGTTGGCGTATCATTCAGCATTGACGTCGCCTCAGCCACAGGGCACGGCCTGCACAGGATGATGAAACCCTCACCTGGACACACACACACACACACACACACACACACACACACACACACACACACACACACACACACACACACACACACACACTTGTCCTCCCTGTTGCCAATGAGGCTGACTGAAAGCAGCTCCCCGAAGGCTCACCACCCGGTGGTGTTTGTGGCAGAAGTGGAATATGAAGCTCACCCTTCTTGCCCCACTGGGGCACTCTGGCCAAAGGTCCCTGCTGGACTCTGGCCTGAGACCTCCTCACTGCCCCTCTTCCCCACCCCTGTCCCCCTGGGTCTGTGGCACCTCCTCTCTCCCTCCCCCCCCCCTTGGTGGATGAACTGCTCCAGCCCCCTGCAGATATCTGGGAAGCCACTTTTCTCTTCACCTCCACCCCCCCCCCACACACACACACAACACAGGCTCTGAGATAAATTTAGCTCCATTCAGCAGCCCAGGCACTATTCTTATGGCATTTCTGAGCTGAGTTCATTAGCTGAGCTGAAGCAGAAAGACGGAGGAGGAGGAGGAGGAGGAGGAGGAGGAGGAGGACTCAGCACATTGGGGGGGGGCAGTTTCCTGGCCATCCATAAAAGCAAGAAACTCTGCTTTCAGAAAATGTTTTTCCAATGAAATGGAAACACCGAGCCCTTCCCTTGTTTCTTAGACCTTTGTTGGTCTCCTTCCTTCCCCATCCCACAAACTGCCAGAAGAGATGGCATAAACCATGCAGGTGAGGAAAACCTGTACACCCACCCAGCCAGCCAGCCAGCCCCAGGCCCCCAGGCCCCCAGGCCCTGCCAGCTCGCCTTCTCCTCATCCTGCCTTGCCAGGAGGCGAACCTGCCCAGAAGTCCATGCCCAGCTCAGGATGCAGAAGGATCCTGCTTCCCCAGCCATTCCAGGCAGCGGCTTGCTGTGAGGAGCCCCCCTGGGTGGCTTTGTCATCTCGCATTAGGGACCTTGGTAACTAGCACTTTGCAAAGCTCAGGAGCAGCATAATTTGAATGCTTAATACTCCATGGAAGTCCATGGTGGATGGCAATTAAGGGTAGGGGATGGGTGATGGGTGCCAAAGGAGAACCCCTCGTGCTGGTGGTGGTGGTGGTGGTGGTGATGCAACGCCTGCTGCTCAAAGCGCAAAGTGGAAATCTGGGATGAATGTGAGGCACAAGCACAATTGGTGCACCCGGAGCTTAAGGTGCAAGTGCCAGCTTCCCAGAGAGAAGTGCCCAAGTGCATTTCCAAGTGCATTATTTCCAAGCCCACCCTCCGAGCCCTGCCTGGAACCGCGAAGTGGCACCACTGCTGTTGGTCCATGCTTGGAGAAGGCTGGTCTGGACCCTCCAACAGCTGGATGCCATACAAAATCAGCTTCCTTTACTCCTCTGGAAGGGGAACAGCTGGGGAAATGCTGCCCTTCCTGCAGCTGTAAATGGGTCTCTCTCTCCCTCCCCCCCCCCGTTTGTGGCTGGAAAGGAGGGTTGCTGCCACCCTGCTCAAGGGCTTGAGGGAGAGCGCAAGTGGCTTCCCTGAGCCCCACCCTTGGGTTTGGGGGAAATCAGCACACCATCATCGCCCTCCGTTCTTGGATACTTCCTTGCTATCCATCCCAGGGGGCTCTTGGCTGCCTGCCTGCCTGCTCCATAATTCCTCAAGGAAAGGTAATGCCGCTATTAGCTCCTTAATGGGCTTGGCATATAGCTTCTAATTAAACTGGGACTCATAAATTGCAGGCGCGACATGATCCCTTTCCTTAATCAACTCTCCCCACCAACGGAAAGGCCCAGTTCTGGGCCTCTTACCTTGAACAAGCTGAACAGCTGTGTGGTGGTGGTGGTGGTGGTAGTTGAGATGATGTCTTCAGCAGGTAGCCATAAGCTGCAAAGCTGAGCATCACCACTCAGCACTGTCAGGATCAGACCCCCTTGGCTCAAGAGAAGAGAAGATTCTCCAAGAAGGCATTAGTCAAAATGCCCTGGCCTTGTGCCTAGCACCTAATGATGTTACTCAGCAAACAGGGAAGGACTGGCTGATTGCTAAGGAAGGCACAAACAACCCATCCAAGGCTCAAAACTGGCCAATGTCCATAAAAGAAAGTAACAGCTGCCCCTACCTGCTCTGTTTTGCTGATTTGTCGCTCTATTGCTTTCTCCTTTGTGTACTATTTGTTCCCCTGTTGCTTTGTCTTGTGTCCCAAACTTAAGGAGCAGCTTGGCAGTTCCACAAAGCCTCCAGGAGAAAAAAAGGAAAATTCTGTGGATCCTTGCCCTTGAGAAGTGGTTCCTCACCATGGGTCCCCAGCTGTTCGTTGACTAAAAGTCCCAGAAATTCTGGACTGCACAGCTAGCAGTGAAGCTTTCCAGGAATGTTAGTCCAAAAATACCTAGGATGAGAGTACTTTTTAAAAACTTAGAAATCCTTGCAAGTGTTACAAAAGGTCAGAGAGAATCACTTTGAATATACATAATTGGTGATTAGGTTCTTAGCTTTTATGGGGGAAGGGTATAAGGAGAGAAGTGTTTCTTAATTGTGTCCCCACATCCTGAGAGTTTGCACATTTGATACTTGTGGACTGCTGGAAAACACTCACACATCAGTGGCCTATTTGTGGGATAACAGGACAGCATATGGAAAAAGTTCGAGCCCGCTTTAATCCTTGGGGAGGCATTGGCTTGAACAGACTGGCTAGAAAATGGAGGGGGGCCCCTGCCGCTGCCGCCTTACATACTCGTAATAACTTCCCTGATCTTTCATGGGAAATACATAATGTTTTATGATCAAAGCGCTGCTGCTGCAGTCCAGTACCACTCACCAAACACAACTGGAAACAAGCTCAGCAAAAATGTGGTTGGGAAGAAGCACTCCCCCCCCCCCCCGCAAGACTTCAGGACTCCTTCCCAACCACCTTCTCTGGCCATTTTGCTTTTCCCCACTCTAACTCGGCACAGAATTCCACCCGGCCCCCTAAGACCAACACTGTCACAACAAGGAAGCTGGGTCACTGGTGGCTGGGGGGGGGGGGATGGACGGTGTCTGCCCAGACCTCTGGTTCTGCTGTGGATTGGCCCTTGGAGGCTCTGGAGACACCCTCTGACTGCAGGCAGGCTGGCTGGCAGGCAGGCAGACTGAGAGGAGGAGGAGGAGGAGGAGGGTCGGCTCCTTTTGCCATGTCACCACCTTGAGCTTGGCCCTCTCTAGAAGAGGTGCTTCACGGAAGCCTGGCCGCCGGGCTTGTTTGGGATGGATGGGCACCTGGGCGGAAGCTGCCCAGAATCCCATCCCTTGTGGAACAACAAAAATTAAAAGCCTCCCTTGTTCCGGTGCTTAGCAAAGATGTTTGCTCGCAGCCTCAGAGTAGTGGGTGCATGAGGGGTTAGGGTTAGGGTTAGGGTTAAACGGGGTGCCATTATTAGCTCAATGACTACTACAAAAGCGAAGGCACCCAGAAGTGTGCCCACTTTCTAGACTGGTGCCTCTTTGGTACCTACATTGTTGCAGAAGCAAGCAGGGAAAGGCTGCAGAGGCAGGGGTGGCGTTGGGTCCTTCTTTTCTGCACATTGTCTTCAGGCAAAATGGAGAAGGCGGGCATTAGCTCACGGTGGCACTGCCCTCCCCACCTTGCCTGGAACCTCCAGCCAGTCAGCCCCTGGGAAAGGAGACGGCAGGGGGGCTCCCAGGCTGCTTGGCTTGCCTTCTCTCTGAAGCCAAGTCCACAAGATGTGCATTTTGGTGCTTGCTGCTGGAGGTGGATCACCGTGTAGGTATGTGCTCTCCACACACACACACACACACACACACACACACACACACATTCCAGTGGAAACTTTTCTTTCTTTCTTTCTTTCTTTCTTTCTTTCTTTCTTTCTTTCTTTCTTTCTTTCTTTCTTTCTTTTCTTTCTTTCTTTCTTTCTTTCTTTCTTTCTTTCTTTTTCTTTCTTTCTTTCTTTCTTTCTTTCTTTCTTTCTCTTTCTTTCTTTCTTTCTTTCTTCTTTCTTTCTTTCTTTCTTTCTTTCTTTCTTTCTTTCTTTCTTTTTCTTTCTTTCTTTCTTTCTTTCTTTCTTTCTTTCTTTCTTTCTTTCTTTCTTTCTTTCTTTCTTTCTTTCTTTCTTTCTTTCTTTCTTTCTTTTTTCTTTCTTTCTTTCTTTCTTTCTTTCTTTCTTTCTTTCTTTCTTTCTTTCTTTCTTTCTTTCTTTCTTTCTTTCTTTGGGAATGCGCGCCTGTTCCCCTTCCTGACATAACGGGACGCAGCTGCGAGGAGCCAGCAGTGGCTGCCGCAATATGGATGAAGTGTGAAAGTAATTACCTGCAGCCTCCTGTTTCCCGGTGGGAAGGGCCACACCTCCCTCCGGTGGAGAGGCAGGGCTGCTGGCTGGGGACTTTCGCTGCGGGTGGAGGGAAGAGAGAGACACCCCGCGGAGCCAGGAGCAGGAGCCCCATGGATGGACCGGCCAGCCGGCCCAGGCATGGAGGACTGGACCAGGCACCGGGGGGGGGGGGACCTCCCGCCGCCTCCTCCTCCTCCTCGTACGGAGGCTTGGAGGGAGGGAGGGAGGGAGGAGCAGGGAGCCGCCTGAAATGAATTACCTGCCTCCACAATGAGTGCATTAGGAGGCCTAATCGATTGAGCATGCCACATACCTCTTGTTTTATAGCTCTGCAAGTGAGGCAGGAGTTAGAGAGTCAGGGAAAGTTTTTTTTTTTAACACAGTGCAGGCCCCTCTCATGGGCTCCCTCCTTCCCTTTCTTTCTCGTCCTTTCCGTTTTGGCATGGTGCATCTCTCTCTCTCTCCTCTCTCTCTCTCTCTCTCTCTTCCCCCCCCTCCCTGACCCCTTCCCTCATGGCTAAAGAGAACTTCTGAGGTTCTTGCATCTTTTAAGAGGGGGGACGGATGAGCCCAGCCCCTTTCGAAACAAACCTTGACTCTAGAAGTTCTGTTCTCTCACCTTTCCCACTGCACCGTTTTTTGACAAAAAGAAGGGTAGAAGAGCAAGCTTGTGGAGGTTCCCATTTGTGGAGGGTTTGGGGCAAAATGCTTGAGGGAAAGGATTTTCCTACCCTGGATGGCTTCTCCTCGTCCCCTGTGGGCACAAATAATAGGAATCAGGGCCTGGGTCTCTTCTTATCTCTTGGGGTTGTCGTGATATTCCCCCCCCTCTCTATCTCTCCAAGAGAGGCCAACATGGGGTGCTTCCCTCCCCTCTCCCCCTTCTTTCTGACTGAGATATTGATAAGAATCTCAAGGAACAGGCACAGGGAAACTAATAAAGCAAGCGGAGCCATTAAAAGATGGTTTCCAGAGCTGGAGCAATCGCGGGAACAATAAGGCATGAATTACGAGGGTCCCTGGCGGCTCCCGAGGCTAATGGCGAGTCTGAGCGGGAGGCGGTTAAGATGTCACCAGGGAGTTAACCGGCTGGCACGGGGAGCTGACGGTGAACACTTGTAGCCTTTCTGGGTTGATTAGTTTTATTGAGTGGCACCTCCCCTCCCCTCCCCTCTCTTGCGGGGGGGGGGGGGGATGCCGCCGGAGGAGCCCCGTTCTCCTGGGAGCTAGTGGTGGATCCGTGGCACACACACAAGCTGGGGATGTACGGAATAGTGCAAAGTAAGAATACTATTGTACTTTGGCACCTGCCCCCTCCCCAGTTGCAGCCTTGCGTTGCAGAGTGGTTGCTGCCTCTTCCCTCCTCCTCCTCCTCCTCCTCCTCCTCACCGCATTGGTTACGCATTGGTTATTACATCCCAGCTGCTAATAAGGAGCCCAAGGCGGGGCACGGAGATCTCCCCCTCCTCTTCCTTCTCTCTTCATGCAAGAGTAAGCCGGAGTCCTTCTGCACCGACCCCGTTTCCTGCGAGGCGGGAAGGCCACCATCTGAAGGGAGGGGCAAGACAAGAGGGCACCAAACAAACAGCAACACAACAGGGATCAGAAATCATTCACAGGCTGCTTCCGGCCGTTCTCTGTGAATCTTGATCCATAAGTAAAGTTTCTCATCTTATCCCGCAATAGACATGATGGAGGACACGCTTAAATTATGGCTCTGTTTGTCAAACGGTAGCCCGATACGTTTACCGTAAAATGTATCATAACAACATGACTCGGGGATTAAAGCTAACCAGGTGATTCAGTGACAAATGGCCATAAAGCACTTCCTCCTAATAGAAAAGGGTGACGTTGCATTTCAACTTTTCCGGCTGAGTTGGAAAGCCAGGCTTTGATCGTGTTGCCTGAAAGGGCGAGGGAGGTGCACAAAAGATCAGCCCTTCAAACTAAGCAGAGTTGGGAGGGTGTCGGGTGCCCACCCTTGGAGACCCACTTCTTTGGAGTTGCCTTAAGAAGGGTACCCCATGGATTGGTTTTAGAGAGTTTCCCCCTTGCTTCTTTCCTCCCCCCCTCCCCCCACTCCCCCATTGGATCTGATGGGGTCCATGGGTTTTCTTTTGGGATGGGGAAAGAGGAGATGATGGAAGGAGGGCTACTGAGACTGGACGCCTGTCCTCAGCGGGGCTGAGGTCACTTGGCAAGCCCCAGTAAGCCAGTTCAGCAGAGGAGGGGTGAGGGTGGGGTCCCAGGTAGAAAAGTGACCTCCCTTTCCTATCGACAGGAGTTTTTATACTTAATGGAAAAACCTATGGACCAAGATGTAACCCCTTTATAACTAATTGCCCACAAGCACTAACTCTAGTGATAGAAGGCTTTTGCAATTATGTAACTCTTAGAAGAATAGGTAAATATGCCCTGCTGATGTCATTTATCATATATTAATTCAGTTTAAATGTATTTTAAGCAGTCTAGTTAACTCAAGATTTCAAGAAGTTAAATATTAGGATGGAGTATATTGCCAAGATTAGATAGGCAATTTCAATATTTTATTTTGTTATGAAATTAGTTAAAATGTATTTTAAGCTGTTTGTGATGGGATAAAAAGGAAATTAATTATGAAAACGTGTTCTTCTAAGATGGGGAATGAAATATAAATTACATTCAGCTGAAATGTTGGGAAAATAATTGTGATTGACTTATGTAGCATGGCAGCAGATAAGCAATATATGTGTTTTATTTGTTTGATGTAGAAAATAAATGCATTTATATTTTTAAAAAGTGATCTCCTGTTTCTCATATCTCCTTCCCACCCTCTCATTTGGAGGCCTTTGAACTCAGAGAGTTCTGAAAACATTATGGTCTGAAGATTTCAACCTGAACTTTCATTTTGAGGAGAAAATTCAGGCTGGGGGCTGGGGGGGAGAGCAGGTGGAGAAGGAGGAGGTGGGAGAAGTGTGAATCTCTTTCTCTCTTTGGGGGAATCTTGTTTGCTTACTTCCTCTGAAAACTGAGCTTTGGGCAGGAGGTGCAACTTTTGTTTGTTCTCAGGAAGAGCAGATCAGCTGTCAAGCGGGGTACGGATCCCCCCCCCCCAAAAGGAGACTCATAACCACCGCCCCACGGAGGCTCTTCCCAAAAGCTGTCGCTGAAAGTGGAGCTGACAGCCCCAGCATGTGTATGAACCAGCCCCCTCCCCATCCCAAAAGAAAACCCATGGACCCCGTCAGATCCAAGGGGGAGGGGAGGGGAGGAAAGAAGCAAGGGGGAAACGCTCTCCGTTGGCAAGAGCCCTGTGGGGGCCGCCCGGCCACCTGATACACCCGGGCCCTGCAGGGGGTGGGGAGGGGGTGGGTTTCCTGTTTCCTGGCCATCTGCATTAAACGTCCCATCCTTGGGACGAAGCAACTTGAGGAGGTGGTGAGGAAGAAAGGAAGAAATCAAAAAAGGGGGAAGAGGGGTGTTGCTCATTGCTCAACCCAATCCCCTGAAGAGGCCTGATCCCTCTTGCCCATCCTTCCTCCAAAATCCCCCCCCCGTGTCCTCCCTGCTGCTTCCCTCTCTCTGAGGCCCCACAGATGGCCTGAGTGGCCTCTGGCATGGGATGGGAGGGGCCATGCCTCCTTGACTAGATTTTGGGTTGGGGGGCATGACATATAGCCCCGTGGTGGCACCTTGGTTAAGCTCTGCTGACAGCCCAGGTTCCATCCCAGGCGGCTGCCCCAAAGGGGTGACTCACCCTCTTCTGTCTTTCTGAGCTGGGTGAATTGATCACCTGGTTCAGGGCGCCGTCGGAGAGTGCTTTAAGTGTGATGGGGTGGTAGATATAAGCCGCGCCCTTTGCTTTGTAACATGCCCCCCCTTTGAGGAGACAGGTCTTTCCCTCCCAAGAGATGTCAGGGGAAAGAGCCCCAGGAGGGGGAAGGGTGGTGACCTGCGAGGCGCCCAACATCCACAGGGAAAGGCAGCAGCCTCTCGGAAGGAGACTCTTCTGGTGGGAGGCCGGCTGGCGAGCCAGAACGAGGGGCCTTGCAGCCCTGACCAAGTGGCGTTTTGGGGATACTTGAGGGCTGCCTCCTTGTCTTGCTTCTCTTTACAGTCAAGATGAATGACACAAGATGCCTTTGTTGCTTAGAGGTTCTGGACTTGTTTTTAAAATGATTCCTTCTTGGGTCCTCCTGAGGAGAAAGGAGGGGTGTATTCATATCATCTATATCTAGTATGGATATAGATCTATATCTATCTATCTATCTATCTATCTATCTATCTATCTATCTATAGCATAAATAAATAAATGTACAAACTAATATACATGTACATACAAGAGTCTGTGCCAACAACACGTCTTGTAGGCGCACCATATGCTCTGTATTTAGAAATCTGTACATTGCAAATACTTCTGGCAACCCTGCTTGGTAAATCAGAGGAGGGATTCCTGCCCAAAGACATGCATTGAGGGGAGAGGCCTCCTTCCTTTCTTCTAGCCATCACAGGAAGGCATTAAAGGGCATTGAAGTGGAGCTGGCAAAAGTAAGGATAAATATTTACAAGAGTTTTCCTTCTACAACTCTATAAATATCTCTGAGGATGGAACAAGCTGTACCCATGGAGGGTGGCCGGGAAAGGGGGGGGGTCACCTTGCCTGCAGTTATTCGAGGAGCAGAGCGGTTGGCCTCCATTTGGGGTCCAGTGAATGCAATGAAGGCGCTGCTGCTTCTGGGGATCATGGCCATTGGCATTGGGCTGCGGGGGGGGGGGAGAGATGACCCCCTGCTTCCTTCAGGAAGCCATCGGTCAGAGGCCGTTGTGAACTTCCTGAACAAACAATCTCAAAAAGATTGCTTTGTGGGCTCCTTGGACACTGTGGTCTGTAATCCTAACAAAAATATGTCCTATTCCTGAAACAGCAAATGTGACCACATAATTGAATCTAACCTCTCTCTCTCTCTCTCTCTCTCTCTCTCACACACACACACACACACACACACACACACACACACACACACACACATTTGGGGGTGACTGCTGGTCGATGCTGGGGAATTCCCCACAGGATTCTCTCCAAGGAGCCCAGCTGAGTCAAGGTCCCACAAGCCAGTTTCATTGCCTCAAAGGACAGGGTTTTCTCTTCCACCATATGTCTCTTAATCTCTCTTTCTTGACTGAGATGCCTCTCCCCTCCAAAAAAGAAATTGCTAGAGGGAGATGGCCCAAGGGCACATAACTGGGATATTCCGGTGGACTCCCACATCCAGTCGCTAGAAGAGCCCTGGGTCCCTCTTTCCTCTTCTGGGATTTTCTCTCTCTCTGGTTCCCAAGCAGCAAACAAATGTTCTCTCCCTGAAAGTGGGTTGTTTGCCTGTTTATAAGCAATGATGGAACAGCAAAGCCGCCATGGTGTCAGTGGAGGTGACATGATTACTATCAGCTCTGTGAGTGTTTCGGACATGCTGCCTTCTTGTTTAATCAGAAGAATTCTTCCCAGTTTCGTTTCCAGGGAGTCTGACAATCGTCTGTCATCAGCCCGGCTTGCCACCTGTTTCCTCTCCTTTCCTCAGGAGCCCCATGGCCAGACAGCCGGCCCCTCCACCCCACCCCTCCTCTGGCCTTTTACGGGCTGCTCTGGCCACCTGGATGCTCTTCTAAGGAGGAAGTTCTTCTAACCAAACACCACCGGGACTCCCCATAGCATGAGATCTTTGGATCCATTTCTGTCATCGGAAAATCCAGGAGGAGCATTTAAGAGGAAATAACAGTCATTGCCATTACAGTCCACATTTATCTACTGGTTGGCTATGAGGAAACATCTCAGCAGACATCGGCCGGGGGGGGGGGGGAGAGAAAAAATGGTGTCAAACACACCCAAAGGACTTCTAGGTGGCAAAGCTCACAGCCGAAAAATGCAAAACCTGGCTGAAGCAGAGGGGTGGGTGCTGAGGGTGTGCACCGCCGTCTCTTGCAACTGATAGACTGGGGGGTCCTGCCTGGAGCTAAGCCAGAGAACTCCCCCAAATCCCATCCCTTGCATGAGCAGAGGAGCATCCAGGCTGCAGCCAAAAAAGGACACCCCACATTGGCTTGTTTGGGGTATTTTGCCCGGAGATCCAGAGATGCTTGCTAATGTTTTTCTTTCAAGAAAGGAGGTGCAAGGGCTGTGGGGAGTCTCAGGCATGGTGGTGGTGGGTGGGGGGCACTACCACAGCCAGGATCATCCCTGGACCCTCTCCTTCCCTCACTGCCCCATGCCCCACAAACAGCAACAACAAGGCTGATGATGATGATGATGATGATGATGATGATGATGATGATGATGATGATGATGATGATGATGATGATGATGGGAAAGAGGGGAACTCATTGGCTCTTTGCCAGGAAGCCCTGGCTAGCAGGGCTGTGGGGCTCCAAGTCCAGGTGCAGGAGGCAGG
The DNA here is from genome assembly GCA_037367245.1 of Phrynocephalus guinanensis. NCBI lineage: Eukaryota > Metazoa > Chordata > Lepidosauria > Squamata > Agamidae > Phrynocephalus > Phrynocephalus guinanensis. The sequence continues at coordinate 288,902 of CM074748.1, read as the reverse complement.
ATCCATCCCACTTGATGGAACCCACCAGTTGCTCTACTCTGTCCGAACACAGAAGCAATGCAAAGGCTCAGCCGTCCTTTGGTATGGTTGGGGACCTCTTCTGGGCTTCGTGACGGCACCCCCTTGTCACCCCCTTGAAGGCCTTGGGCTGCAGATGTAGACAGACCCTGGGGGGCACAGACACCCTTCTCATCTTTCTGTATCTCAGTGCCGCTCAAAATAAGGGCATCAGCGCAACATGGGTTTGGGCACTTCTCTTGCACCCGGCACAGCATCTCCAGCAGGATGGAGACCACTGGATGGAGAGCAAGAGAAACATGTCCCACATCCCTTGGGACATGTTTCTCTGGCTGCCTTGCTACCCGTGGCAGAGAAGAGGCAACAGGTCTCCCAGAGGAGAACCTCCACCCTCCTTAGCCCCTTCCCTTTGGTGAGGGCACCCCTGCGTGTGTTGCCCTCTGAAAACAAGCTCCGTGGGGCTGAGAACTAGGCATTGAGCAGAAGGGCTCCCTTCAGCTGCTAATCTCTCCATCACACCTACTCAATTTGTAAGGCATTACTGAAATATCGGCCATACATATGTTAGTGTTAAGTCAAGTGGAAGGTATGTTCACAATGCGATAAAGACAGAGGCTCAGAGGAGAGAGAGAGAGAGAGAGAGAGAGAGAGAGAGAGAGAGAGAGAGAGAGGGCTGAGGCCGCTGGGTCTATCCTATCATCCCTGTTTAGTGTCTGTGGACAGGATGATGGGAAATTTCACTTGCAGAAAAGGGGGGTTAGAGAAAGGGGAGGGAGGGAGGGGGCTATTAAGAGTGACTTCATTTCTCATGTGTCTACTGGGCTCTTACACACCCATTTCCCTTTGATCCATAATGGGTTCCAGACCATCACTTCTCTCCTGCCCATCCGCGCCGCCACCCCCCCGAAAAAAAAATCTCAGAGGAGAAGCCTTTAAAAACTTCCACGCACACATGCACACATGCACATATATAAAATATATGTATGTGCAGAGAAGTAAGAAGGCAGCCCGTGGTCTTGGACAGAGTGAGGAGGAGATGTCCTGTGTGCAGCGACGGATACGTTCTGCCAATTAGGAGGGTGGGCCAGCGGGAGGGCGGGAGGGCTGCAAGATGGCTTTCCATTCCACCTCTCCAGGTACACAAGCATCCTTCATTCCAATGGGTCTTTCCTGCTCCCTTGGAAACCCTGCTGGCTGGGTTTGGTGAAGTGTCTTTTTTCTGGGGAGCGGAAGGAGCAAAACCCATCGGAGGAGCCTCCCTCCATCAGGCACCCCATCCTGGATGGGCCGTCCTGCATGCGCCGGCCTGGCCCCCTCCCACCGCATTCTCCACATGCCAGCTGCTCTGCAGGGTGCAGGGAGGGAACCGTTTTGGGGAAGTGGTGGACTGCAAATCCCACGGCTGCTGACCTCTGTCCTTGCTGGATGGGCAGGACAAAAGCTCCTCATACATGCCCGTTTTGCCCTATGCGTTCTCTTAGGCTGCCTGTTTTTAATCTGCCTCCTTTTATCTGAGCACCAAACCTCCACCATCCGGAAGGTGTGCCCTTCCATGCTTGAGTCCTTTCAGGTCAGTCCTTAAACTTCTCATAGGTCTGAATTTGTTAAGATCACACAGAAGTCGAGGGCCCACGAATCTTCTCCCAAAGTCCTGGTGGAGGCTCAGGCCATCCCTGGGACCAGCCACTCTCCTCCCATTATGGCAGCCAGGAACAGCTCCTCACCTCAGAGCTATTTCTGGGAGCAGTGAAGGTATGATGATGGTGGTGGTGGTGGTGGTGGAGGAGGAGGAGGAGGAGGAGGAGGCCAGCTACAGTCAGACTTTTCTGGCAGGAATATCCCATCTATTGGCCTCCAGGATCAGCACCAGCCAACCCTGGTTCCTGCACTTGGAAGCCACCTGGTTCCATGCAAGGCCAGGCAGGGACTTGTCTTTTTGGATATGAACCCTTGAACCCAAGGGCCACACACACACACACACACACACAGAGAGAGAGAGAGAGAGAGGCAGATTCTGGGAGCTGTCTTCCAGAAGGATAACTTTTCAAAGCTCTTCCAGAAATCCTTCTGTGACTCAGGCTCAGTCACCCTCCCTTGCAGCTTCCCTTGAGGCTGGTATGCTGGGATCTCCTTCACCCAAGAGTGAAGAACCAAGACCCATCTCTCGAAGAGGAGAACGATGCATGGGGAAAGGCATTGGGCCTTATTCTGAACACCTAGATAGATAGGGACCCTAAGATTGGATTGGCCTTGGGGCTTCATCGAGGGCCAAAGGTCAGCCACTGACAATGGTTGGAGGATGAGATCTGCCCCTGTTTCCCTCCTTCCAGCTTTTGCAGCCACCGCATAAGCCTTGAGTTGCCGCCTGGAAAAAGCACTGGTTGCCTTGGGCGTGGGTTGTGGTTGGGCTTGGTGCTGTTCTTGGCCCTCCTTGTTCTGCCCCCGCCCCCTCCCTCGCCCCCTTTCCTTTTTCTTTTAAGACCTTCTCTAAGTGGTGGCAGCCCCAGCCTGACCCCCCCCAAAATGCTTGCACTGACCTCTTCACCCAGAGGCCCCAGCGGAGCAGCTGTTCAGCAGGAGCTGTGCCTTCTTAGCCAGACACCCAGGAGCCGGAGGTGGACGGGAGGATTAGCCAGCAGGAACGTTCCCTGGTTCCATAGGAAAGAGCCACGCAGCCGGGAGGAACCCTCTGGCAGCAGCAGCCACTGCAGCAGCAGATGTGGGAGGCTGGACCAGAGGGGCCCTGGTGGCTTTCTGCCCAGCCTCTTCCTGCTCTTTCCTCGGGCCCAAACATGGAGATGTGGGAGGTCAAGAAGGGGCAGCTGTTCAGGAGCCAAGGGCAGGGTGAGGCCTCCATGAAGTGCAGGGCTCACACTGACCCCTTCCACCAGCCTCTCCCCGAGGCCTCTTGAACAATGGCCTCGTCCAGGTTGCTGGGAAGGCGTCACTCAAGGAACAGCCATGGTGCGTTGGAGGCCCATCATGAGATCTGCAGCCAGGAAGCATCTCAACTCTAGATGGATGCAAACTTTAAAACTTATTGCAAAATTCATTCAAAATCACGAATTTGTTGATTCATATTTGTCAAATGCAATGACCCCAGTGAATACGAATGGATGAATGTTTAGCCATTTTTATTAGTTGATGCATCAACTCCTTTTTGCCCTCTGCCATTTGCAGCCTCTTTTGTTTTAGATGGGGTGGGGGCAATGGGTGGGTGTATAACATGGATGTCTGAAACCCAAAATTCACCAAACTTGGACAGATTGTAGAATACAGCCAACAGAAAATTCTCTGCAGTGTTGGTCTCTCTAGGTGCCTTGGGGACAGTTTGTAGGGTTTTTAAAGGGGAGATAAACTGTCTGATTCATTTGTCAGTTTGTCAAAAAAAAAAACCTCACAATTTGTGATTTGCCAGTGTTGATGTGTTATGAATTGTAACAAATCACAATTTCCCCAATTTGTGCCCATCTCTGATCTAACCATCACCACCAGGTGTCCATTGGTACCTTCAATGTGGGGCTGCTTCTAAGCCTGGAGGAGTTTGGAAGGAGAATTTGCATCGGTGGATACAGGGCCAGTCTCACCAGAGGCACCCAGCCTGCTCCTTTCTTGTCCCATTGCAGGCATTTATTTATTTATTTATTTATTTATTTATTTATTTATTTATTTATTTATTTATTTATTGTGGCTATCTAGCCCAAAGGCTACTCTGGGCAGTTTACCATCAGCTGGCATTATTCAGATGATGGTGGCCACCAGAAGGCAGAGAGAATTTCATCACATGATTCAGAGACACAGGAAATACCACAAGATAACTCTCTCCTTTCTGCTGTTTGTGCTCAGTACAGTTAAAGAAGTGCAAATTAGAGAAGGAATTCCACCCCTGCTGTAGGGATACCCCTGCCCTTCTGGGTGTGTTATGTGTCGATGGGTATCCATCTGCTGCCCTGCGATGGCACAAGGGTCTTAAAGTCAGCTACTGCTTTGTTTGGTCCTGGGCTGTTTTTGCCTGTTTATTTTACAAGCTTTGGATTGTTCTGTTTTATTGCATTTTATTGTTCTGTAATAATAATTAAGATTTTGCAATTGCTTTTTTTAAGCTTTGCTACCCACTTAGTATAATTACTGTTTATGGCTTTTCACCCCCTTCTAGAGCTTAAAGGGCTCTCCGAGTGGCAGTCAGTAAGCAGAGGCAAGTGTGTTTCTTCCCCCAATGTATAAGCAAAATTATATATCACACAAAACAAAAGAAGGAGAACAAGAAGAAGAAAATAAGCAGGAAAAGGCAAGAAGAAAACACAGGGGAAAGTCCTTGAGAGTGTGAGCTTCCTGGAATACAGCAGAAAAGAGGCAAGACTCAATGCAGTGGCCTTCTCCCAGAGGCCAATTGTGCTCCAATCTTCCTTTCTTAAAAAAATCCTTTTATTTTTATTTTTCTGTGAGAAATGGACTGGGACAGCACTCATAAGTGGAGGAGGTAAACACATTTGCAGCTGTCTCCTCCTCCTCCTCCTCCTCCTCCTCCTCCTCTGTTCCAACTTCAGCTTCAGGACTGCTAAAAAAAATGGCTGGTTTCTCTGGTTTCTTCAGGTCTTCCATCGGGACGGTCTTCTCCTTTCCTGCAGGTCTTTTCCTGTTCATCTTACCCAGAAAAACTGTGTTTTGTTTGTTCCTGTTGCTGTGAAGCCAAAGCCTCAAAGTGTTTCTTGGTCTTTTGTCATTCACCAGAGCACTTCTTTTTGTTCTTCGCCATCTCAAGGAATTCATAGCATCTTCTGGAAACCCAGCTTGCAAATGCTTCCATCTTTTTCATGGGCCTCTCAAATTCAGGCAGGCAATTCTCTGCCCTTCCATAAGAAGAAGAACCCCAAAGGCACCAGTGCCCAGCGCAGTACGATGGGGATCCTCCAAGTCAACGTTCAGTTTTCTGTTCCCACTTACACTGTTGCTGTTGCTGTTGCTGTTGCTGTTGTTGAAAAGAGATCAGCTCCAGCATTCCATAATTAAGCTGTGGCGCTTGAGAGGGATCGGTCTTGCAAGGATCCTTCTGGCAAGGATCCCACGGGCTCCAGTCCTGTTACCTGCAATGGTCCCACCAGGCTCGGGGCTTCCTTTGAGGCTGCCAAGTTTCCAGCCTGGTTGTGCCGGCTGCTGGGCTTGCAATCAAGCTGATGAGACCTCATTCTCTCTCTCCCCCCCCCCATTCTCTCTCTGCAGATGTATAATCAGACGGCTATTTAAGGTTTATGATCTCAGCTTGACTTACAAGGCACTTCCTAATAATCCCCTCCATCGGACAAGGGAGGGTTTTGTCCTCAGCTGATGTGATCCTCCTTCCTTGTGGAAATTGATATACGGGCATGGGACTAGTGGGCAGACAGCACCAGCCTGCTGGGATGTTTGTGGACCGGGGTGCCCGAGTGCCATTGGGGTGGATTCCAGGGGATCACGGCATGTCCTCCTTTTCCTGGTCTAAGCTTCCTCTGTGCAGTACATTAGAAGCGGGTCCTGCCTATGATTAATGACAGCGGGCATCTTTCCAGGCACCTTCTCCACCGACTGTCTTTCATGTCAGGCACTCAAGAGAGCCTGGGACTTGGCCCCGCCACTGGGACCACTGGGAAAAGGGCCAACGCCCTGCCTTCACTAGCGGAGCTTACTCTCTTGCCAACCCAAATGCCGAATTCCGAGGGGTAAACCGAAGCTTTTCCTCCGCTGCAAAACCTATTTTCTACAGGCGGCTGGCTCTGTTCTCCAGCATCTCCCCCCCCCCCGCCGCCCAGCCCAGCCCTCCTTTGTACTTGAGACTGGTAAGTGAAAGGACCATATATCTTGGAGACCACGAGATGGTTTATACCGTCCAGAGTCTGTGGAATGACACCCGTGGTTTAGAGAGACATTTTTCTTCCATATGGAATTTCTTCTCTACCATATATTTCAGGGGCTCAGAAAATTGGTCTGTTTTGGAGAAATTGACATACTGTCTCTTTTATACAAATATACAGCCTTGGGTATCTTTTTAGCCATGCAAATGACAAATTTTGCCAAACAAATAATAGAAACAGAAGTAACGGGTGCATATATTGCTTCCCATGTCGTGCTTGCAGTGCCCACCTCCTATCAGGCGCCCCTACCCACCTCCTTTATTGGCACACCCTGGAAACAGCTCAACCTCTGGCTCATTCAGAATCCCAACCCCTCCCATGGGCATTTAGCCCCTCTCCCCTCTCCCTCTCACACACACCCCTGTAGGGCAGAAGACTCAGAAGGGGAAAGCAGGGAGACCTCCTCTTTGCCCCCCCCCCCATCGTGCACCCAGGGCAAGGATCCCATCCTGCAGTGGGCCACCTTCCCTTCCCAGGACTCCCTCTGGCCACTGGGTGACCCTTGGGCAGCCCTTGGGGGGGGGGCTTTGGGGCTATTTAGTTGAGGACTGTCACCCTGGATTCCACAGCAAAGGCTGAGAAGCACCTTGTTAGCCATGCAAGTGCAGAACGACCTGCCCTGGCAACCAGGGACCCCAGCCTCTTTCCTTCCCCTGTTGTGCTGACCCGATTCAGCCCTTGAGTAGCTGTTTTAGCATTGCCACCATTGAGATCTGGCCTTGGCAAGGGGGAAGCTATCAGCAGTTGATCAGAGGGATAACCCAGAGGCTGGAGTTGCCATGAAGATTAAGCCCAGTTCCAGAGGCCTCTGAAATGGACATGTGAGGCTCACTCACACAATGGTTTTGTCAGACATTTTTATTATGTTTTATTTTAAAACACCCTCTCAGAGCTTACAACTTCACCATCCCCTCCAAAATGCTGCCTGCCTCCAGTAGTTTGACAGCCAAGTGGGACAGACAGTTTGTGAACAGGTTGATAAATCTCATGCCTGGCGCTTCTTTTTTCATACCAACGGCTTCCAGAATACACGGCAAGACGTCCCTTCTTATTACCCACCGAGTTCCCAAAGGTCTCTTGGCTCTGAAATGCTGCTCCAGCAGCCCTAATGCAGAAAGCATGGCTTCACTCATCCATGGGGTGGTTGTCGTGAAGAGCAGTCCCCACATCCTGTAACATCTGGCCCGTGGTGTAAATTGAGCCCACTTGCGCCCTACATCCCTCCCCCCCCCTCTCTCTCTGAGATGGATGAAGTGGTACAGTATGCCTGGCTTGGCTTCTCTGAGCAAAAGAGCTCTAGAAACACCTTTTGTGAGAACTGCGGGCACCTTCTGGGGCAAAAGAAGGTTCAGCCCCAGTCTTAAGTTTTGCCCCTCTGAGGTCCCTTGCCAGCCCCATCACCTCTGTGAGTCTTTCTCTGGGCAAGCAGGGAGTTGCCTGCAGAGGAGAGGAAACTCTGTGGAAGCTCTTGACCCAAGGAAAGCTACAGCTCCCCCCCACACACACACACACAGCTGCCCTGGATGCGAGGACCCTCCCTGTGGGCAGGAATGCCTCCTCTTGGGGGAGGGGTCCTCCCTGGCTCTGGCAGTGGTGGGGGGCAGGGCCGGGAGGATTCCATCCGACAGAGCAGAGCCTGCCATGGGAGCTCTCTCTGGGGCACCGGTCCCACCCCTTCCAATACCCCTCTGCCACCACCCTTGAGAAGGAACAGGAAGGAAAGAGAAGCAAGCCCCCCCCCCCAGAGGATGATGAAAGTCCCTTCCGCCTCCCCGGCCACTTAGATAGGAATACAAATGGTGTTAATATCTTCAGAGAGGAGAAGAGGATTCCACTCCACCCTTTAATTGCCCAATTAAATCACCAAAGGCTTGGCTACCGATAAAGGCAATCCTGAATAACATCTCATTTGTAGATTTATATCAGGCCCATTACAAGACTGTTGTTTCATGTAATTAATCCCCAGGGTCTAATTCAAAGACGCTTGTTTTAAGATGGTGTGAGTTATATTGAATTTGACCTATTTATACCCACAGCTCTGCTAGGCTTAAGAGAAGTCTGCCGTTCTGAGACAGAGGCATGCACACAGGCAGGCAAGCTCAGGGGTACACACACACACACACACACTCCCATGCGTGGACTCCTTGGGCCAGGCAGAGCACCGGTTGGGGAGAGCTTGGAATAGGGGCTCCTGTGCCTCAGGCGGCCCCCTCCCACCGCGGGGCCTGCGCTTCAGGGCCTGGGGGCTGGACCCGAGGATGGGGAACCACAAAAACCTCCATCTCAAGAGAGGGATTGGTTGAAAATGTATGTTCTGGCACTTTCATTCTTGGTGCAAAGCACGGACAGTTTCACAAATAAGGTTTTATCATGAATAAAGTTCCATAATAGGGATCACACCTTGGTGGTGAATGGGCGGCCTTGGGAGGGGGGGCCAAATGGTCCTTGCCACTCACCCCCCACAGGCGGAACTAGGGACGGGTGGAAGAGTGCATTTGCCCCTGGGGAGCACAGCCATCTGGGAGCGCCCGGAGGGGGAGCAGGAGGAGGAAGCCATTTATTTATTTATTTATTTATTTATTTATTTTCACACTTATATACCGCACCTATTCACCACAAGTGGGACTCAGGGCGGTTTACAACCGGTAAAATAAAACAATTAAAAAGCTAAAACATCACCAGTTCAGGCACAGCAAGTACAATCAAGAAGGCCAAAAGAAAACTCCAAGAAAGCGGGCCAGAAAAAAAAAGGCTTGGCAATCCTGAGTGGGGGGGGGGAGAGAGACATTCCCTGGGCTAACAATCACCAAGCCTTAGCGGGGGGGGGGGAGATGGAGGGGGAAACATGCTACAAAGATGATGCTTTAAAAAAAATCACCTGCTTGGCACTATCCACACACTATGCGGTTTTCACAGGAGAGCCTTAATTGGAAAGGAGACCCACAAAGAGGGCAGGAGAAGGAGAGACCCTTCTTCCCCAACCCCACTGTTCCCCCAGGATCTGTGCCCCCCCTTGCTGGGTGGGTAAGACACCATTGGAGCGGAGGGGGGAGGTTGTGCAAAAACTGACTTTGTCCCCGGGGTGCTCCAAACTCTAGCTACGCCGCTGCTCATCCCGACCCACCACCACCATTGCAGCCCTCAGCTCAGTATGGGCTCTGTTGCATCATCAGACAGCATCAGCGTCCAAGTGGTCAAAGCGGAAGCAGGCCAGTGGGTCCTCTGGCACTCCCCCTAGGCTGCTTTCTCGCCTCTCCCATCCATTCGCTCCCTTCCGAGATGCCTCTCTGGTGGTATCCGCACCTTTTGGGGAGGAAGGGCTCTTGCCGAGTCCCTTGGCACACGGACAAGTTGTCACAGATTGTGTGCGCCGCTGAGAGTTGATGGTTTCCTATTGTCCACAAATCAAGAGCAGATGTGTCTCCCCCCCCCCGTGAGGCCACAGGGAACTCTTGCTCCAGGCCTCCCCCCAGGCAATGGGGGGGGGGAGAAAGAGGGAAGTCTGCCTCTTGGTAAGACCCCAGCACAGGATTTCTCTCTGGCCGTTTCCAGCGAAAGGTGGGAAATGAAATGATGGGTCGAGGTGTGCAGCAGGGCAAAGGCCAGCTCCCTTTCGTGCCCGCTTTCACCTTCCAGACACTGATCAACCTGATCTCAAGGCTGCAGATGCCCCTGTGTGTGCAGAATCCGACTCTACGTGGCAATGGTAAAGGCAAAGGTTCCCCCCGCACAATGTGTGCTAGCCGTGTCCGACTCTAGGGATGGTGCTCATCTCCGTATGCAACCCAACGAGCCAGTGTTGTGCAAGTCCATGGCCACGTGGCCGGCATGGCTGCAAGGAAACACTGTTTTACCTTCTCGCTTTTTATGGCGGTACCTATTTATCTCCTTGTATTTACATGCTTTCAAACTGCTAGGTTGGCAGTAGCTGGGGTTAACAGCAGAAGCTTGCTCCACTGTGTGCACCACTGTATGGCACCCAGGATTCGAACCGCTGAGCTTAATGGCAATGAAACTGGGCCAAATCACTCACTCACACACACACACACACACACACACACACACACACACACAGAGGAGAGTCCAGAAGGACCTTCTGTCCTGAAATGCACAACATCCAGCAATGACATCAGAACATCTGAGCCTGTTCTTTATCCCCTGAGCGGAAGATGGGGGTGGGGGTGGGGGAGGAGATACTCCCAGGCAGCCAGACAAGCTCTGGGAATAAATGCTGCAAGACTCGGGTTTGGTTAAAAAGCGTTGCTTCCTTGCAGTTCGGCGGACTCCGTGCTTCATCCGGGGCCCAAAGTCTCCGGCCAGGACCCCTAATTTGGAAGAAAAGGAGAGAAGTGCCATTTCCCTCTGCAACAGTCCCTGACTTGTAGGAACCTGGTTCATGCCTCCTCCTCCTCCTCCTTCCCCTCCGCTGAGCCTTTATTTTTCTAGCACGACACGGGGGTAACGAGCATGCCTTGCCTTTTGAAGCCTTGCTTCACCCCGGTCTGCTTGGAGCTTAATTCGGCCGCAACAAGAAGGAGACCCGGAAAAGTCTTCTGCAGATGTGCTGTGCCTCCCAGATGAATGGAAGCGGGGCGGAGAGAGCCAGCCTCGCCTTTTGTTACCAGAAAGAAGTACTTTTAAAAAAAAGAGAGAAGAGAAGAGAAGAAAAAATAAAAAGGATCCCAAACCAAAACCAGGCTGTCGTTACGCTCCCAGGTTCAACCCCCGCCCGGCTCGGGCACGCGGTAGAGGCGGAGGAGGGGAAGGAAGGGCCAGAGGGATCGTCGGCAGACCCTGAGCGCCCGGGTCTGCTGCACAGCTGGTGGGACCTGCAAACATTCAGGAGGTGACAGCCGCCCTTGGGAGGCTCTTCCAGAGGTCCAGGAGAGGACCTGGTGGTGCTGCTCCCGATGCCGTCGCCGCCGCCCCTCCTCCTCCTCCTCCTCCTCCTCCTCTTCGTCCTCCTCGTATGGTTTCCAAGAGCTCCTTGCAAGTTTTATTAGAAAGCGATTTGTGGGATCTCATTCTGCCTTGGCGAGATTAGATCTTCGCAACCAAGCCTGTGCCTCCTCAGTCTTCCACCTCCCTGGTTTGTCGCTCCGGGTTCTCCTTCTCCACAAACAGAAACCAGGCGGGCTTAACCACCTCCGACGTTCCAGAGCCCGGCTCCGTTTTCAGCTTTGTAATCGCTAGCAGCCCGGGCTCAGCCGAAAGCCCCTTTCTAGCCAGTTTGCCTTGATTTAATGCTTTGATTTGAAAGTTATTTTTTAAAAGAAAAGAAAAGACATGCCTTGCCAAAAAAAGCAGTTTCATAAAATGTTGAACATGACTTGCATTCTGTAATTGCAAACCTAAGAGGCTCGGAGTAATTGACATTTTGGACGTATGGCAGGGTATCATATTTAATCTTGAAAAGCAGGTTCCAGGCAAGGAAAGAGGCTGCCAAGCCAAACGCAGACTCCTCGCTGAGCGCCTACCATAACTCATGTCCGGATCCATTCAAAGCAGCTATAAACCTAAATGTTTACATTTTTGATTTACAAAGATAACATTACTGGGTCACCGAAACTGTTTGTCAGGGAACGTCTCACACAGGCAGCTGGAATTAGCCGGGGACCCACTCAGGTTTCATAGATGCGCAAGATGCAAAGCAAGGGCTCCCCGGGATGCAACAGGGAGCCAGGCTCCAGGTTTGTGCTGCTCCAAGTGAAACAGGCAGGATGGATGCAAGTCAGCACTTGGGGGGCTGGGGGGTGAGTCTGTGACCTGACCAGCACAATGGGCAAGGGGGCCTTTCAGCCACAGCGCTGAGAAGACGAGACCCGCTGCAAGGAGGCATGTCCTTCAGTTCCCACCTGTTGCAAACCAAAGAAGCCTCCAGGAGAGACAAACCCCTGGAATCCTAATACAGGACTGCGCTGGGTGCCAATTGCATTTCACAGAGAATCTGTCATCACCCTGTTGACCACTGCAGGCCTAGAAGAGCAGTAGATGGTGTGGGTTTGTGGCTAGGAGAATTCCTGGCACATGCCAATGAGCCTGAGATGACCAAGTGAGAGTGGACCCAATACCTTAGGCCTGTCAGATGGAGTTCTGGGGGTGGGGTGGGTTTTTCCAGCCACTCCCTAGGCAACAGGCTGGAGTTTGTGAAGGGTCCACCAGCCCCTTTGGCCCCAAAGAGAAGCTTTTACCCCCCCTGCGGCCAGCCAGCCTGCAAGAAGACATGCCCGCAAGTGGCGATCCGAGTCCTCCAGCCCTGGCTAGGCTCCAGATGCAGTGATAAGCCTGGGAATGCCAGGAAGAGGAAGGACCCTTGGCAGCCAGGGTCCCTCAAGAGTGCCTGATTTTTGGTCTGCGAGGGCAACGACCTTTGTAGATCAGGTGAGAGGCAGCAGGTTCCCTCCTGCTGCCTGGAGAGAGGCAAATCCAAGGGGGTGGGATGGCCAAAGGGGAGGAGTTGGCCCCCAAGTCAGCCAAGAGGGGGCACCAGGAGGCAGAGGCAAGCAGGCCCCCTGGGCCTTTCCTCCGCCGCCCTTCCCGTGTTGACCCCCCCCCAAGCACAACAGGATTAGTGACAGAGAGGGACTTGCAGCCTCAGCACGGAAGATGCTCTAAAACGTTTATTCTCAGAGCTGTCAATCCCATGTCTTTCAAGTCCCCGGATAAAGAAGCGTAACTAAAGAAAGGGGGAGTGCAAACAAACATGGGAGAAGCAAACCAGCCAGCCCACTTGCTGCCGGCAGAAGCGGAAAGGGCGGGGGGGGACGAAGGGGCTGGCTCAGCAGAGGCCGCAAAATGTGCCGGGCCGGGTTCCCAAGGAATCCGAGGGACAATCCCTGGCTCAGAGGTTGTCAGGAGACGTTCAACCCTTCGCTCCCTCAACCCACCCTGGCAAGGATATTACTTGGAGAGAAACAGGTGCACAATGTTAAGATGTCATTTCCTGCTCATGAAGCAGCTTTGGAAAATGATTTTACCATAAGTTCCCCCCCCCCCATGATTAAACAGGCAGGTCCTCTGTGTGTGTACATGTGTGCGTGCGTGTGTGCATGTGTGAGAGGGAGATTAATTAAAGGTGGCTCCCTCCAGCCCTCCTTTCGAGGGAAATGGCTTATGTGTCGTGCCAAGAGCACCAAACAGGCTCCATTGGGAGGCATCTCCAGCAGAAAAGAAAATATTTGCTCCAGCCCAGTGAGAGGTTTTTAGGGAAAATGGGGCTCACCACCGCCTCCTCCTCCTGGGGCCAAATGTTGGCTTTGCAAAGGCCTTGCCAATCCCGCAGCCGTGGTCTGGAAAGCGGCCTCAAGCGGGGAGTTCCTTCCAAAGACATGCCATGGCAACCTGTGCCACTCAAGGGCCGGAGCGGAGGAAAGGGTTCCCAGTGGAGCCAAGACGGAGGGCGGCGGTCGCCTACCAGAGCCCCTGTAGCCAGAGAAAAAGACCCTCCTCCCCCCCCCCAACTCAAGTGGCTCTTCGTCAAGAGAGGGGGGGTGCCCTCGGTTTCCACAATTTACCCCCATCCCTCCCAATATTATTTATTTTACATATTTTTCAGTATTTTTACCCCACCTTTCTCCTTGGAAAAGGACCCAAGGTGGCTTACAATAAGGAGATACAATATATCCTACAGTCCATTACTGTTAAGACATATTCACTTTGAGAATCGTAGGGTATCTTTCAGCATTAGAAGGCAAAATTAAAACTAACAATTGATAACATAGTGTCAATGCAAGGAGAGATACAAGCACAAAGTTACAAGTGGTTATAAACACAAAGTCTGTGTAGCCATGTATAGTAGATTCATATAAAAGACACATAATAACTAGTCCCTCATTCAGGGAAAGCTTGCCTGAAGAGAAAGGTCTTTGCCAGTTTCCGGAAGAACAACAGAGATGGTGCAGTCCTGGCCTCCAGTGTGAGGGAGTTCCAGAGTCTGGGCGCAGCAGTTCAGAAGGCCCTTTCATGGGTTCCCATGAGACATACTTGTGAGGGATGGGAAATGCAAGGATGTGGATAGCCTTGGCCTTGGTCTCTAGCACCAAGTCCTTGCGATTGATAATCTTTTCTGATTTCTTCACGGCTGTCCTTCCCAGCCCCAGTGATCAACTGATGAAAGGGCCTTCTCGGCTGCTGTGCCCAGGCTCTCTCTCTCTCTCTCTCTCTCTCTCTCTCTCTCTCTCTCTCTCTCTCTCTCTCTCTCTCTCTCTCTCTCTCTCTGTGTGTGTGTGTGTGTGTGTGTGTGTGTGTGTGTGTTGTGTTTCTTGATCAAGATGGCACTTCCAAGTGGAAAGGAATAAAAATCTCTTTCTTAGTTCAACAAGCTGCTGAACGTTCAGGGTGCTCATAAATCCACAGTGCCGGTCTTGTATTATAGAACGGGGCGGAAAGGATACTTGCTAAATTCCTCTGTCTCATTTATTTAGGCTGTCTCCATGGAGCGAGACACCTCGGTGAGGAATTTTAGAGTCCTGCAAAATGGTTCACCATGAGCCAAGTAAGAGAAAAAGAGCACCTCCCTCCAAGTACTCTGTAATTTGCACAAAATGTCTTGAGTTTCCTTTCCCTTTTGGAAACACACACCCAGCCACAAACAACCCATCTGCTGCTTCACATTCTGAAAGAGGGCAACAGTAAACACCTCATTTTCAAGGCCACTGAAGAAAGTGTGGGGTCTCTTGCCAGCTTGAGTGCCCTGCAGGTGGGCTTTGCTCAGCTCCAACTTCTTGGATGGGTCCCTCAGCATTGCTTGGCTGAACTTTGCCCTGTTTCTCCAGCCAGACTCCAGACTCCCTGCCTGGCAGCCCCTGCCCTGCGTCTGGAAGTCTCCCTGGCAGAGATCCCTGCCAGGAACAAACGGGAAGGCAGGAGGTGGCTGGGGTGGGGTGGGGGAGTGTGGCTGATGGCTCTCTGAGGGGTGAATATATATGGCCTGGCTCTGGCTCTCTTCTTTGTAGCTTTGATTACACTCCTTTAGACACAATTAAGCAGAGATTCCCCAAATGATAACGCATCCTTGACTGCTCAGGGATGACATTCAAACTGTTTCAGGGGCCCCTTTAATCTACTGAGAGAACACTTGTGAGACGTCAATGAAATGGCATTACACTGTTTTTGTGGTTCCATTTTTGTAGCGCCTGGGTGGTTTTTGTGGTGCTTTGTCCAGGACAATGTTCAAAGAGGAATGGGCCAAGCTTCCTTTTGGTGCAGGACAAGAGAGGAGATGGGGGGGAGAGAGAGCATGGGCAGGCAAGAGAGAGGTCTCTCAGCCCTCAGCTGAAGGGACCACCCCACCCCCCACCCAGTCCTGCAGGTCTAGATGCAAACGGTGCCTTTCCCAAGCAGTGCTGCTCCATATCATGGGGCAGCTTCAGCACTGGGGTGGGAGGAGGGGGAGGCAGGAGTCAAACCAGACGCTACAGAGAGCAACTCTCCTCCCAACCGCCATAATCCCAAGCGCCAAGCATCATCCGATTGCCGTTGCATGAGCAAAGCGGAACTCTTATGCCTTGCAAATAAGCTTGTGTCATGGTATGCCTGGCCATCCCTTATTCCCTTGGGGAAACCAGTTTAAGGAAGACTTTGGTGTGGTGGGAAATACCAACCATGACATTTCTGGTTCCGTGAGATCCACAAAGGCTCCAAGTGGGATGTCTGGTGACTCAGCCACCTTGTTTCTCTTCATCCTCTTCCTCCTCTGTATCAGAATTCCTGAGCTGTAAAAACAGCATCCTCTGGAGAGCTGGCTGCCTCAGTCACTCCAGCAGGCTAAAGTTGCTGCTGACAGCTTTTGGCCCTAGGAAACGTGTTAGGCCCAGTGCCATGTTTTTTGGGGGGAGGGTGGGGGCAGCCCTCCTGTCCACCCCTCTGTGTTCCTTCCTGGTGGAGGAATTACAGGCCAATCTGCAAACAGTATTCCCTCCCTTGCCTAGGACTCCCAGCTTCCAAACCAAATTTCATTAAAAATAGCCCCACACAAATACAATAAAATAAAATAAAGAAAGTGCACACACACACACACACACACACACACACACACACACACACACACACACACACACACACACACACACACACACACACACACACACACACACACACACACACAAAAGGACCCAGAACGCAAGGCACCTAATTGGCAGAGGCGGCATTTCAGGAGCTGCCGATCTCTCCTCCTGCGATGGGACAGATAAGATTCCCAGGAAGCTCATTGAGACGGAGGGGGGGGGGGAGCAGGCTGGACCAATTAATGTCAGCTCCTCTTTTCATGCCAGCCAATTAAGTTCTGTGGAGCTGTCACTGGCAATCAGGCACTCAGGGAGGGAAGAGATACAAGGGGCAGCCGAGGAGGGGAAGGCAGGCTGCTGAGTCCCTTCCAGAGCCGCCGCCCCCCCCCCATTGTAGATATAAAGGCTCCTTAATTTATGAAGAAGGAAGCGAGCAGGGGGCTGGAGCAGTCATGCCCGTCTACTAATCCAAGTGGGACCTGATTAATGCTTTTGCTAATTTGGGAACGGCTGGGCTCTCTTGACACAGCGAGCCTCCATTTAAGGGAAAACAGCCTGGCATCAGGAGCAGAGTGCAGCTTAACAACACTAAAAAGCAACAGATGGGTGGGGGTTTAGAAGCTGTACCAGGCCCCACCACTCTCTCCTTGTAAACACTTTCTCCAAAATCTCTGTCACAAAATGCAGCCAAGATCAGAGGGCATGAAAGAGAAGCCCGGTCTAAGGAGGAGGAGAAGACCAGATTCAGCAATGGAGCCCCTGGAGGGGTGAGCTGCAGAGGCATCCGGGCACCTTCCGCAAGGGGAAGTGTCCCCTGCCACGTGGACAGCAACGGGGCAAGCAGGAAGTCCCCATCCTGTGGCATGTGGCACTTCTGGAGGCAAACTCATCCTGGAGGTCTCCTCAGAATCCCCTGTTGAAGCGCTTCCCAGGCACTTTCCTGATCCAATAAAAACCCTCCCGAGCTGGAGGCATCTCCCCTTCCAAGGAAGGAGGCAACCCAAGAGGTCTAGGAGCTGAGGGTGCCCAAGGGTGCTGAGTCTTGGGATGGCATCAAGGCCAGCTGGTCTTCAAGGGCATTCACTTTTATCTATTTACTTGCTCATTGAGAAAACCTTCTGGACGGTTGCAGTGCAAACCCTGCCTGCTGACGGCCAGGGCAGCGATCGGTCTCCTGGCCACCTCTCTCTGCCTTCCTTGAGCCTCACCTAGAGAGGGAAGGATGTGCGGTGGAGCAAATGCTGGCTGGCGGTTCCTGCTGCGCCTCCTCGCCAGACCTCGTTAGGCGCTGCACCTGGCGGAGGCGCTCATTGCCAGCTCTGAGGCCATCCGTTCTCCTCCTCGCAGGCAGCAATTAGAGGAGGGGGAACGTGGCACACGTGGGGCCCAGAGGCCCTCAAGAGAGTGATGGATGCGATTGAAATCTTTCCTAGAGATAAAGGCAGGAGCTGGCCCACCGAGCTGTGCCAGAGGCGGAAGTAGGCTGGCTTTCCTCACCTTCTGCAGCAGCCACGTCTCACCCTTTAGCTCCAACATCTGGGACACACTGAGTGATGCCTGGCCTTTTGCTGCCCGAATCATAATTTGTTATGATGATGGCTGTGAACACCTCTGCTGATTAGCCAGGGCTGTGTCCCCGGCTCCAGCTGCATGGCACAGCTTGAGAGACCCCCCCCCCTCGCTGCTTGGAGGGCTCGGTGTTTGGTCTCAGGCCAAGCCACCTGGCTGTCACCAGGACTCATGAAATCAAAAGTGGCAGCCGGGTGGGGGTTCAGTGGCCTTCGCTCCCCGTCCACGCCTCCATGCTCAGCCAGTAGCCCAGAGGAGAGGGCATCTCCTTGCCTTGCTCTGCTGGAAGGTCAACCAACTTCAGAGGCATCCCAGGAGGCCTTACAAGGGTGTGGAGGAACAGACATGGTGGCAACCTAAAGGCCCCTCAGCAGGATGTGGGCACAAGTCCACCCAGGACCCCTGGCCCAGGATTCATCCCATGCTCCCACCACCACCACCACCCCATCCATGGTGGGAGGAGGCTGCCCTAGTCCTCCCCCCCCCCCCCCCGCAGCTGCAAGCTGCTTCATTGACACCTATCTTCTCCTGCTTCATAATAATCCCAGAGGTATTTGATGGAGCCACTGTGAAATACAGGAAACTGGACTAGATGTGCCCTTGGCCTGATCCAGCATGGCTCTTCTTAGGTTCTTATGCCATGGACCTGCCTGTGGCTGCCGAATGCTGCACGGGGGGTGGGGGGCAGGTGCGCCTGTGTGCCTGTTGGTATTCACCGTGCAGCTCCTTTCTGGGCCCAGGTACGCAGCTTCCAGCAGGGACTGATCTGGACATATTAACAAGTCCTGTAAAATGATTTCCCATGATTTATTTAACTGCTGTCATGTTCATCATGAATGCCTTATTAAAGAGCTCTTCTCTTTGCTTCTCTCTTCAGGCGTGGGGCAGCACAAGCTATTAGGAGCGATTTATTCAAGTGTTTTAGCTTGTCAACACACCCTTTAAAAGTGCTTCCTTCCCTCCCCCGGAACCACTCGCTTCTTTTTAAAAAGCTCAGCCAAGCGCTTCTCTGTACGGGCGCCTGAAGGCTGGGTCTCTGAAGCATCACCATGGCAGGGTCACGAAGGACCAACATGGAGCCTTGACTTCTTGCGTGGTGCCTTGCGAGGTTGCCACGCGATGGGACCGGGGAGCCCAAGACTATCTCCAGGCCTGAGTCTGTTCTGGCCGGATGCGTTTTGGGACACAGGGAAGTCTTGGGGGGGGCAGGAAGGGGGCCTTGGGCTGCTGCTGCCTCCTTCCTCTGTGGGCAGAAACTGGCCACCAGAACCTTCCTCGAGCCCCCTGCGGCTGCCTGGACAACTAAGATGGGTTATGGGCTGGCTGATCTCCCGGCCCTGGGCCTGGGAGGGTGCTTCCTCCTCTCAGGCTCCCGAGAAGCCCCCCACCCCTGCCCTCTGGGGATCCTCTTCAAGGAGTCCCTTTTAATTTGTAATCTGATTAAGTTGTGGGAGGTGAATGACACAGGAATGGCACACAAGTTGCCTCCCCCCCCCCGCTGCAAATCCCTCCAATTAATCCTGAGATTAACCCTGATTAGACGAGGGGATGGTGATCAATGGGCCCTAATGGAGCAAATCCTCCCACTTGGGCTGCCTTTGCCAGCGCAGCAGGATCAATGCCGAACGCCAGCCAGGAGGAGAAGGAGAGGCTGGAGACCAGGGTTATTTTGCGGGGGGGGGCACATATCACAACAGCTCCTGGCCCAACTGGGGGGACACGGTTGCTCAATGAACGAAGCCACCCATTCCCTGGGGAGGGACAGGAGGGCGGGGAGGGAGGGAGGTGCCCTCCGGGGGGACGGAAGGGCAGGAGAGCCAGGGATGGGAACGGCTGAGTTCCCACTGCTCCTTTTGTGGGGGATTTCGGTTCCAGCGATAGACAAAATAGAACCGACGCTTCCTCCCTAACCCAAACCTCTCCGGCGCTTGGAGGGACGGTCCGTCTGCCAAAGGGCGAGGGATGCCCCCACAGCAGGCGGCCTGGCCACTCACAGCTCAGCAGCACCAGGGACGGACGGGCGGGCCAGGATTTTGTTCCCCGGGTGGAGGGGGGGGGGGTTCCTCAGCCCTCTCGCTGGCTCCTTAATACCAGCTGTCAGAGAAAGGAGCCCAACGGACGCGGTGCCTCGCCCTTCTGTAAGCATCCATCAGCGTTACCGTCCCCCAGGGAGGGGCACTTTTGTTCCCCTGCCGGAGCCGCAGTCCAGGAACAGGGGCGCGGGCTTTAGTCTCCTGTCAAGGCTGGCCTCCCCCCCCCCCCGGTGGACGGAGCTGACGCTGGCCCGCCTGCCTGTCCAAGCGAGGGCGAGGGCGGCGGGGAAAGGGCAGAGGGAGCCTCCTGGCCCGCCAACCCTGGCCTCTCACGCTCAGGCTGTCCCGCTGCCTTCGCCTCATCAGCCGAGCGGAAGCCACCCACCCACCCACCCACCGACTCCCGGGCTCCATCCGTGGCGAGCGGCAGCGCCCAGGCAGGGACAACGAGCTGCAGCGTTTGGGGGGAGAGGGCAGCCCCTCCCGTCCCCTGCCTGCCTGCCTTGCCCCCGCTGCCTCCCCACCACCACACACACACATACACTTCAGTCTTCTGGTCCTCCCAGCAGAAAAGCCTCTCCCCCAGGACTGCCTGTTCAGTCACGTCCCCCCCCCTTTTACCCGAAAGGGTCAGGCCTTCCCACCTCCTCCTGGCTTGGCCTCCCTTGACCTTTCCTCTTTCCGCAGCTACCCAAGGACTTGTTTCCCTGCGTTGTTGCCTTGACCATATTCTTTGTGTTTCTCCACTCCAGAGAATTGATGCTTTTGAGCTGTGGTGCTGGAGGAGAGTCTTGAGAGTCCCCTGGACTGCAAGGAGATCAAACCTATCCATTCTGAAAGAAATCAACCCCGAATGTTCACTGGAAGGACAGATTTTGAAGCGGAGGCTCCAGTACTTTGGCCACCTCATGAGAAGAGAGGACTCCCTGGAAAAGGCCCTGATGCTGCGAAAAATCGAAGGCAAAAGGAAAAGAGGACGACAGAGAATGAGATGGTTGGACGGTGTCATCGATGCAACCCATATGGATTTGACAAAACTCCGGGAGGCAGTGGAGGATAGGAAGGCCTGGAGAGCTCTGGTCCATGGGGTCACGAAGAGTCAGACACGACTGAACGACTGAACAACAACAACAACAACAACTCCAGAGGATTCAGGGGCCTGTCAAACCTGGGCCCTCAGGTTGTCCGGTTGTAGCTGTGTTCATCTGTGGTGGGTCATTGCATCAGAAGAAGTGGCTGGGGAGCCATGAAGGGGCCTGCTGAGTAAGACCCATCCCTCTTGAAGGGACCCTTAGGCTCCCTGCAGGCACAGATCACCCACCCACCCACCTTGGGAGGGATAGGAAAGAGGCCGGTGGCTGGCTTGCCCTAACCTCTCCTCCCTTTGCCCACCCACCCACCCAGGAACGCCTGAGGATCCATATGTTCCCTCGCCCCCAGGAACAGCCCCAAGACACACACACACACACACACCAAATAAGACCCGATCGCAGGTTCTCTGTGCCAAGCGATTGCCTTGCCCAACCTGGCAGCATGGTGGCAGCCGGAAGAGGTCAGTGGACAATGCAGATGGTGTTAGATCAACAGTGGGCATGTTAATTAACTTGGTCCATCAAAGCCAGGAATAAATCAGCCATGAATCATCTCTTGTGTGAAATCCGCTTTGCCCCTTGGGGTCTCCTCCCGTCCATGAATTATTGTCAGAGGCACCACCTCCATCCATCAAAGAGGGAGAGAAACCATTTATTGGGAAATGACGACTGTGAAGCCTCCGTGCCTGGGGGGGGGCAGGTGGCAACATGCAGCTGTGCCCCCCCCCTTGGCCTCAGGGTGAGGGAGGCAGGATGGGTGCAGGGCATGGCTGCAAGGGGTTCAGAGGCCGAGGGCAGAGCTCCCGGGTCCAGGACAGGAAGTTCTGTGTATGTGTGTGTGTGTGTGTGTGTGTGTGTGTGTTGAGCAGAACCCCTCACATTTTTCTCACAATTCAAAATTTTCTCTGCAAAAGTCAAGCAAGTCCCAACATGTAAACACCAGATCTGTCGTCGTCTTGCCAAGCAAGGAGAAAGGCTTTGGGATTTTTCCTCCTCTGCGGCAGAAACAACATAAGTGAGGCCTGCCTCCTTGCTTGTGGGGTAGCCGCTCTTTCCTTTGAGTTGGGGGTCTCCCCACCCCCTTCTTCCCTCTGTCTTTCTTCACTTCTCCCAAGACCTCCTGTCCTTTCCTGACAGGCTGGCATTTTGTGAGAACCACAACCTCACACAAAGTTTCTTCATCCATCCCCCATGGGACGCTCCTTGTGGCCCTGGGGCTCCTGAAACAGGATGAATTGGGGGGGTTGGGGGGGGTTAGGGGGTAGGCGTGTGCTCTGGGTGGGATCCAGGGAACGGGTGGAGTGATCCCTGTCCTGCACTGGCCGTGATTCTTGGGGGCGTCCAAGGCTAGAAGGGATGCTCCGATCAGGCCTGGCCTCCTGGTGCCCTGGTGTGGCTTCTTAGACCGTGGCCGCCCCCCCCCCTGCCCCTTGCAAAGGGTGTGCCTATTCCCAAAGGTTGCCAGGTGAGGGCCAGAAGAAGGAGCCGCAGCTGAACAAGAAGGAGCCACTGGGGCAGCACAAAAAAGGGGTGCAAATGTCGAGGAAGGGAGGGTCCTCATTGGCCTCCCACAAAGCCAGGAGCGAAGGCCCAGGACAGGCGGCACCAAGGAGCCCCTGGCTGCTCTCCCTCCCAACTCCTCCTGAAGCATCCCCAGCCCATCAACAGGCGAGCTGGAGAGACAGATGGGGGGGGGGGGAGCAGCCAAGTCTCTGGGGTGGGCGGGCTCCCAGGCATGAAGGGAGATGAGGGAACTGTTTGTTTTTTTTGGGGGGGGGTTCACTTCACAGGACAGGCTCTTTGCTGCTTTGCCTCCTGGTGGTTAACGGGGGGGGGGGGAATGGCAGCTCTCTATGGCATGGGAGGCACAGGCCTCAGCTGTGGGTCCGCACATTTTTTCTCCAAGGGGGGGGCAGGACGGGGGGGGGAGCAGCATGCTTTGTCTTCCAGCAAAGGTGAGAAAGGAGGAAGGAGCTTCCCCGCCTTCTGCTCTTCAATGGCTTAGATCTTTGTTCCTGGATTATTTTTGGAGACAGTTAAGGGGGGGGGAAGTGCACAGGGTGCCACGGCAGGTGGAGAGTGAAGCTGTCCAGGTTGGAGGGAAGGGAACCTTTGGCCCTCTTTGGAAAAGGGCGTTTGAAGCTCTCTGTCTGGCACAGGTCGTACGGAGTTTCCACAGCCATCTCACTACATGCAGATATCAACCCTTGGTAAAGTCCCATAAATATTTATTTATTTATTTATTTATTTATTTATTTATTTATTTCAGCCATTTGTATACTAACCAATTATACTGCAAAGCGTTGCTTAGGGCTATGGACAATTAAATACAGTACTGAACTCTATACTCACACACAGACACAGAGGCTCCCAAACAAATGCCAGAGAAGGAAGTGATAAGCCAAGGGGCAAATGCCACCTCAGGAGGCGGCGGCGGGGGGATTCTTTTTAAAGCGCAGTGTTAGTAGCTTAAAAGGCAGCATCCTTTTCAGGGCTGGGGGGTGTAGAGACATCCCTGCAGGGACTTGACCTGCCTTTCCCTGTTTCGGCCCAGTAGCCCTTCGGAAGGCGATGTGGCCGGGCCTGGGGGAGGGGGGGAGAGGCAAAGGAGTTCAGCGGATGAGGTTGGTGGGAGGCCGGCCTCCTCCTCTCCTCGCCACCCACTATTAAAAAGGAGGAGGAGGAGAAGAAGCTGCAGCCCTTATAACTCCACTTAACAGACTCAAATCAAATTTAATGAATGATCATTAACCAGAGGCATTTCAGATGAGAAAATTGTTTTAGGAATGAGCAATTAAATTCTAGCACTTAGATCACGTAACTCATTTCTAATTAAACTCACAGTAAATTATAGCAGCGGTATTTATTTTTTAATGAAGAAAAAAACTGAGAAGAAATTACAGCCCTTCAAAAATAATAAGGAAATATAAGAGTTGGGAGGTGGAAGGTATCATGCCAAAAAAGAGGGGGGAAAGAAGGTAATATTTATTTATTTATTTATTTATTTATTTATTTATTTATTTATTTATTTTAACACTTTTATACCGCTTTTTTGGGGGGGGGGTTGGAAGTGAAATACATTATTTACATTTATATCTCGCCCAAAGAGTAGCTAGGCTATATTATGCAATGTGGTTTCCCGGAAGTAGAATCGTTCCACCCATCTATGATGCACCGGCTGCCAGTCAGGCTAGCACCAAAACAAATGATACACATTTGAGAAAGTCAATTCAAAACTCACATGATGCTCCTCCTTTCCAAAATCATTGGCCTCAATTACTCTTGGTTTTGCTCCCCAAAGCAGACAAGGAGCAGCTTTTGTTCTGCTTTCATCCTCCTCCTCCTCCTCCCCATTTCCCAGTCCGTTGCTGCTAAAGATTGACACGTTGGTATGTCCATTTCTTGCTTTAAGGTTCCCAGATGTCCTTGATTCGTGCTCCTCACAGTTCATGTTCCAATTCTGTGTGTTGTTGAGCATTGGGCTTTCCTTTCACTTCTGTGCATGTTAGTCACTAGACGTCCTTTTGGCTTTAACCTAGTCGTGTCATTAGCAACAGAGCTATAGGGCCTTTTTACACGACCCCTAAGATCTGCTGGTCCCCTAAATTCGGACCAGAGATCTTGAGGGTTTGTCGCTCTCCCTGCATTCCCACCCCCTCCACACTTCCTTGTTCTGTCTGCGTGAGGGGAGGGAGAAAAAAAGGGAGAAAAGAATGCACTCTTACCTCCGGAGTGCGGGTGGAAGTTGCTCGGACCCCCCCCGTCACTTCCTGGTTCCTCTTAAAGGGGCGGGAGGCAAAAAAACAACAACAAAAAGAAGCGAGGAGAGCCCGGCACTCTCCTCATCAAAATTTTTCAATCTCCCAGACCAGGTACTTGCTGCGCTGGGTCGCGCTTAGGTGGGCGGGGTCGCACTTAATTTTCTGTTAGCTCCGGAGCTGGTGGGGAAACATTTTTAAGCTCCGGAGCTGGGAGCCATTTGCAGCGGAGCTTAGGGGTCGTGTATAAACGCCCATAGTCACATGAGTCTTTTGCTGTTCCCTAACAGCTTTCCGACCTGGGAGTCTTGTCTTCCAGCACCGTCTCTTCTTTCATTTTGGACTGTCTCGTCGATGTAGGGGGTTTCATAGCCAAGGAAGTTCACTATTGCACAGTATGAACAAAAGTTGGCATGAGTGCCATGGCCGTTGCACCCAGTGCCATCCTCCAACAGTGTCCCTTTCTGCTGAGCTTCTGCCTCAAATAGGGTGACCCTGCTAGGAGTGTGTGGGCTTCGAAGGGAGCCTGGCCTCCTGTTGGCATGGCTCACACCAGCTTCGCTGACACAGTCGGACCCCATCACCTTGTTCAGGGGGGACATGCAAGAAGGAGCTTTTGCTGTGAACCTGTGTCAAATTCCACCCCTGCTCTCCCCACAGTGTTGGCATGCTCGTAGCTCCCATCATGGTTTGAAGAAGGGATACAACTGAATACACAATTAATTCATAATGTGCAATTAAACAGCTTCCCATTTTTAAACAACAGTCAAATTAATCTGTTCTCGTGTTAAAAGAAGAATCAAATTAGAAACAATTTGAAACTAATGTAATTTTTTCCATCTTCTTTAAGTCCGCAATGTAGGAAGACTTGTGACAGGCAGGCTACCCAGAGGCCAGAGACCTCAGAGGGACAGCTCTGGAAATTGCACCCAGAGGGACAGTTCTGCCCCCCTCTCCCTGCTCCATGCAAGCATGCACACACACCCCTAGGCTTGCCCCCATCCTCTTTCAGGTACCAGCCCCTTTTCTGCCACTGTGCTGCTTGGAGCCTGACGCTCTCCTCTCCTCTCCTCTCCCTGACCCACCCACCACCACCCTGAGCAGTGGGAGGGAGGGAGGGAGGGAGGGAGGGAGAAGGGGTTCTTATGATTCTGGATGGAGCCCCCAGATAAATGCTGGGCAGCTGAAAAGGCAGAATTTTGGCAGGGAGGTAGGGAGGGGGGGTTGGCTTCTTAACTGCCAACACCCTGGATCCATCATGCCGGCCCTGGCACCTCTTTCTGGTGAGGAATCAAAGGGCTCCTTGAGTGAGAAGCGATGGAATGACAGGTAGAAAGGCTGGAGGATAAATCCCGAAGCCTCCGGGGACTCTTAAATATTAGGGGAGATTAGTGTCTGACAGAAGAGAGGAGGGCAGGCGCTGGGCTAAGCAGCCAGAGAAATGTGTGGAATGCCAGCCCTTTTGGGGGGTGGCGGGGGGGGGACATGATTTAAAATCAAACTGGATCCAGTGGTTATGAAGTTCCTTCATGCCATCAGCTCTTGCTGGTGAGAACCAACACTTGCAGGCGTTTCGGACACCTCCAGGAGAAAGCCCCCCTCCAAAGGCTGCCCCTGGGGAGAGGAGCGGCCCAGGTGGAGGCCATGATCTGAAGTCCAGCACCCGAGGGGTTCTTCTCAGGGAGGTCTACAAGGGCCTCAGACCTGAAACTGACCTGATTGAGGTTGGCAAAGCTCTACCCCATCCAAAGAAGATTTTGGAAATGCAAAACTCAAGAAGGAATTTATTATCATGCTTGGTGGGCTTGTGATAAAGCAAAAGCTTACTGGGTTAAAATTCATGCTTGGGTTAAGCAAATTCTAAAATTAGAACTAGAGTTTAAATCAGAAATATTTTTGTTAGGTTTATTGCTAAATATGATGGATAAACAAAATTCTTATCTGTTACTACATCTTTTGACAGCAGCTAGATTATTGTGAGCCCAGTTCTGGAATCAGAAAATCCACCAGCTGGTGTGATGACTATTAAAAAGACATTAGAATGTGCCGAAATGGATAGATTAACTAAAAGACTAAAGGGACAAGAAGAATCAAAATTTTATCTTAGCTGAGACATCTTTTATAGCTGGTGGAAGGCTAAAGCATTGTAATATAAAAAAGTGGTCGGGAGGATGAATGGATAGCATAATGTCAATGACAGAGAATCACCAAACAAGATATGTTATACAGTGTTGTAAAAATTATATATGTGTGTAGTAGTGTACTATTTTTTCTTTTTATTTTTTATTTTTTTATTTTTTATTTGTTCTCTTATGTATATCCTTTCTATGTTCTTAACTGAAAAATAAAACTTAAAAAAATAAAAAGCACTTCTGCTCTCTGGGGGTACCATCTCACCTGGAGTCGACTGGTCAACGGCTGGGAGCCAACCCAGCCAAACGTTTGTCCTATCAGAGGCCTCTGGGGGCAGGAGGGGGCAGCATGCCTCCAGGCCTCCAGCGCCCCACGTCCAGCTGTCTTCACCCCCCCATGGGTGGGCAAATGGGGCCCCCAAGGTGACCAGGGGCCCATGTCTTCCTTCACAACAGCGTGAAGCTTCCCATCAGACACGTGCTGGTTTGCAAGGGTTCAGATGAAGACATCCGATCCTGAACATTAAAAATAAAAATGTGCTGATCATTTGATGTTTGTGTGCTTCCATCTGAAATAAGACAGTTCTTAGCATTACAAAGACTGTGGAATTAAAGAAGCCATGGCAGAATTTGTGACAGTCAGAAGCCTAGCAGGTGGAAGGGGGGAGAAGGGGGGGAGAGACAGGGGGAGGGAAGGAGAGCCAGCAGAGAGAGGGGGGGCACTGAGCCTGACAGGGAACAGGTGGCAGCTCTGGGAAGTGCCGTGCATTTCCATTTTTTAATGATTCTCAAATCCTTCCTTGAGCATGTCAAGTGAGGATGTAAATGGCAGGACTTTCACAAGTCAGCCCTGCTGGCTCTGGAAAACAAATGTCAGCTTTGAAAAGAGAGCTGTTAGAAGCGGCAAGATGGGCGGTGAATGGGGCTGCTTCCTTCTTTCTCCATCATTTGGGTCTTTCCTTCCTTCCTTCCTTCCTTCCTTCCTTCCTTCCTTCCTTCCTTCCTTCCTTCCTTCCTTCCCTGAAGTCTACACCATTTGTGTAAAGCTATGCAATGATGTGTCTTCTCCTCTTGGAGGCCAAGGCCTGCAGGGAAGCAGATTTTCATGTGCCACAAACAGAGGAACATGTTGGTCCATGTGGCCCACTCCAACATCCTGGTTGCCTTGATGGTTTGACCTCCTATTTTGGCCTTCTAGTCTTGGCCTCTCTCTCCCTCCCTCCCCCCCTCTCCCCCCCCATGTGCAAATGACTCACAGGCTCATAGGCAGCCATGCATCTCTGAAACAAGTTGCCGAATACCTTTGGGACAGATGGGAATATGATAGGCCATTAACTCCCTTCGTTTCCGATGCACGGAGCAATGTCAGGAGCAAGCAAACAGCAGGTGGGGCTTTAGAGAGTGGACGTTCCAGACCTTAGACAAGGACTCTTTGGTGACCGACCAGAAGGAACAATTTACTGGAACACACAAGAGAAATTTGTGCCCGGCAGAGTGAATCCCTTCAGAGTCAATGGGGAGAACCAGCAACACCCCGATGATAATCTTGCACAGAAGGCACACGTGGGATGCTAAAGCCCCAGAAGCAAGCTGTTTCATGGCATTTCCTATGTCAAAAGCGACACGGAGGACAAGCCTCTGCTTTTCTGCAATTAAAGCACAGAAGATTCTCCATCATCATCACCCTACTGTGTGTGGCCTGGCCTTAACATGGGGCTGTGACCTTAACCCTCACCCTATATACCCACATGCAGCCCATGAAATAGGCCTGGTAGGTTAAGGAGAAGAGGATTGGGTTTGGGTTAATTGAATCCACTTAGATAAAGCTTTTCTTATTACTGTCCGCTTTGGGTTTGGGGCCGAAATGAAGCAGGCCAATAAATGAAATGGACCGGAGGATGTTTTGCATTTATAATCCTGTGGGCATTACTGGGTCTTATTTCAAACATCTTTGAAGGCTTGTAGTAGCATATATTTTTTCAGTAAATAATGAGTATTTCTGATGAATTGACAAGTAAAGCTGAAGGAAGAGAATGGAGATCAAGCCAGATAAATGAAACAGAAGCTTGTAATTTCTATTGGCTTCATGTTCTGATAGGGCCATCATCTAGTGTGAGATGGTCACAGTGGCCCAGTTCTGAGCTGGGAGGCTGCAAGGTGAAGCCAATGCCCACAGGGACCTTCAGCTGTCCTCTGGTCCTTGGTGCAAGGTGGCTGGCCTGCGCCACGGTCACCAAGGGGCGGCTTCCCCAGACGGATTACCTTGGCAGGCTGGAAAAGCTGCATTTCCCCCTGCCTGCAGGTCCCTCTCAGTGTTCCAAGGAAGCGTGATGTTGCAACAGACAAGTAGGACAAGTGGGCTCCATCGCACAGGCTTCTTCTGGGAAGAGACGGGAGCTCTCTCTGCTATGGTTCCCTTGTTTTTTTGCTGACTTTGTACTTGGTGGCTCCAGCTGGGATTGGATGGAAGCAGAAATATTTCCTGAAAAGCCCACTCTAAGACAGATTCATCTTGCATCATTATTTCTCGCTGATCAGAAGCAGGGGGCATATGGAATTTCAGGCGAGTGAGCGCCTCCTGCTCAAGAGTCAAGCTGTTTGTGGTCCTGAGCCAAAAAAAAAAAAAAAGTTCAGAATCCTCTCAGGCTGGTCAGAGACTCCATCTTGGATGAATTAAGGAGACAATAATGCTGTCCAATTAAATAAACAGCAACGGGTCCAGTAAGGGTGGAGGAAGTGAGAGGCCGGCTTTTGACATCCTTAGGCTCCCTCGTCCTTAACCCAAGAGGATTCGCACAGTCGATGAAGGGATGCAGGAAGACCTGGACAGTTTACAGTCGTCCATATGAAAGGCCCCTGTGAAAGCAGGAGTGTCAGTCCCGCCTGTGGTTGCGAAAGTCTGGTGCTCCTGGTCAGAGGGATGTCCACACAGAGAAATTCCCCGTCCCCTGTCAGCTCCTTCGTTCCTGCACATTTGGTCCTCCACAAACCTAAGAGGGACAAAACACTCAAGGGCATGGCACCCACAAGGTCCACCCTCCTCCACGGCAATTTCCTCCTCCTCCAGCACCAGCACCACCACCCTTGATGCCTGGAAGGCAGCCTTCAGAGGCAGGGACAGCTTGATGGGGAATTGTGGAGCATTCAGGAACCGAAGGAGTTGGAGAGTCTCTCTGGGTGCGAGAGACTTTGTTCTTGAAAAGGCTTCCCTCCATGTCAGATGAGTGAAGGAAGCAGTGATGAAGGAAGCCCACTCTCCATCCTGAGAGACCAGAACCTCCAAAAAACATCCTGGGCTGAAAGCAGAGACATGGTTCCAAGGAGCTCCCAGAGCCCTCAGACACTGCAAAAAGAAAACAAGGAGGAAGCTGCACAATGTAAACAAATTCTATGAGCCTGTTACGGTTTTCCTTCCTCCCCCTGGTCAGTGGAGCCTGAGCGCTCATCGGCTAAGGCCCTAAGCCTGCCGGGAATGAAACATCCCCCACTTCATTCAGCTCCATGCCTGGGATCCATCTGGAGGCTCCATAGTGCTCATCACACTTTCCTCCTGATGAACGTGCTTCCTGTCCCTGGAACAAAGCACACCCTGTGCCTTCCCCGGTCAACCCAAGGGCAATTTCTGTGCTGTCCATGTGCCCAAAGGAACGGCCACCCCTGGAGATCCTCCAAGGGTCTTCTTTATGGCCAATGTGCTGTGGAGGGTGCTTGGAGTATGAGATCCTTGGATAGAGTTGTCCTTTCCATCCTAGAGATAACAGGCGTCAGCCAGTCTTCTGAGCTCACCTATAAGGACTTGGGATTTTTGGATTTCCCTAGGGCAGGATCTGGCCTTAGGGGGCAACTATCCCATGCACGGAATGGGATACTTCCAGCCAGACAGGTTTTCCCACTCTCGGAAGTGGCCACGGATGGACTGGGTGGAGCCGACTGTCCAGTTTCCCAGTCGAAAGAGTTAGCATGTTTTGAAGGCAACCTTCCCTTCCCCCGGACCTTCATACAGGAGACAGGATGACTCCAGTGAATGATTCAGCAAATGGTTTTCAGTGCACATTGATTAGGCATGGATTTTATTACCGAAGACGCGGAAGGCCATTATTTTCAGGAGACCCCGCCGTTGATGCTCTACGCAGCTGTACGGAGACAGGCGGTTGGAATCCATCCCAGGCTCCTCGGGAGCCCTAGAAAGATCTGGACGGCATGAAAGGCCCTCAGTGAAAGAAAGAGTCCTGGACGCCCCTTGTGAGAGGAAGGAGAAGAATATCCCAGCTCATTGGCGGCTGCAACCACCTCTTCCTTTTCGCCTTTCACTCCCAATATGTGTTCTCGTTACCTGCAGGAGACACGGCAGCTGTGGAGACTCCTAATTCCTGCTTTGGAAGCTGAGACAGTGGGCACCTCCTCAGTTTCATGGCCCCGACACTATTGGCAAAAGAAGGAGCTGGCCAGCTCTCTCGTCTTCCCCCCTTCCCACCGTGATTGAGTCTGACAGGCATTGTTCCGCTCGGCTCTCTCCCGGCCGTTGGAATATTCATCTGATAATGCAAGAGCAGGGCTGAGTCTCCCTACCCTCGGCCCCTCTTTCCCTACCTCCTTCACTGGGAGGGGGCTGCCTTTTTCATGCCCAGTGTCCCAACATCCACGGCTTCCCATGGTTTCAGCCAGGAAGGACTCTTGCCTGTGAGTTTTCAGAAGGTTCATGGCCTTCTTGCTGGCTGGCTGGCTTCCATCATCAGCACGTCCTTCCTTCCTTCCTTCCTTCCTTCCTTCCTTCCTTCCTTCCGGACCAGGTTAAGTGAATTACTACAATTCCTGTGCAGGATTGACTTCTCTTTGGAGCAGGAGCCACCTGGAAAGCCCCATGGAGGCATCTTGGCTGACCTTCCTGGGCAGAATGGAATCGTCCCTTCACAGAAGTCACTAAGGAGGGCCCCGAACTGTGCAGAACATTGTGATTTCCTACACAGAGCAAATGAGCAACAACAACTACAACTACAACAATCATCATCATCATCATCATCATCATCATCATCATCATCATCATCATCAATTATTGAGGGGTGGGGTGGGGCGAAGGGGATGAGACCATCTCCTTGCTTCCATGGGAGGCCAGAAAATCTCCTCCATGGTTGCGGTGGTGGTGGTGGTGGTGGTGGTGGTGGATCTTGGTGTGGAGTCTTGCTAAGGCATGACTGTAAGAAGGGAGGCTGTCTTGGTGACTTTGGCTGAAGAACCATTGTGTGCTTGTGTTGGGGGGAGCCTGCACACACACACACACACACACACACACACACACACACACACACACACACACACACACATCCTGATGGCCACCAAGGCATCTGCCTGGAGGCCACAATCCCTTGGCTTTGTCTCTTAAAGAGGCTGGCTCCTCAGAAACCCAGGGGTGCTCCCCACCTCACCCCACCCTGTGCATGGAAACCAGCAGGTGCTGCTTAGGTGCCTCCCTCAAGCAGCAGCGGCGGCGGCAGCGAAGGAGTTGAAGGAGGCGACACGAGCCCCATGTTGTACAGCAGCCTCCTTGCTGTGTGGGTGGGTGCGTGTGAGGCTGGGTGGGGCAGCGGGAACGGGGCAGGGCTTCGTGCCCAGGAGCACCCGACCGTTCTGCTCTGAACCGGAGGCCTCTGGCACAAATTTAATTAACCCAGATTGCAATGAAGGCAGCAGAGGAGGCCGGGTGCCTTTGAGGCCTGTTTAGTGAGGAAGCGGAGCTGCTGTTCGTGCCTAACTTGGTTCAGAAAACATGTCTGGATGTTTTCAGGACTTGCAGGGTCGCCTGCAGCTGAGGAGAGGCACGTTTTAATAAATGAAAATGCTGTTCAGGCCAAACCCCACCAGGGGAGCCAGAATACCCGAGAAGACCTCAGCCGGATGGCCTGCCTTGGCTCCCAGCTGGAAAGGCGCCCCCTGCCTGCCTGCCTCCCAGGCCCCTCGGGGATTGCAGCAATCCTTGAGCAAATGGCTCAAGAAGTGGCCCAACAAGAAGGCTGCGGAAATGCAACCCCCGTCACTCCTTCCTCCATGCCCAATGCCCTGCCCTTTTCCAAAAGGTGTTCTCTGTCCACCTTCCCTCCCCATTGGCTGCAAGGGGATCGAGGCAACTCCCTGCTCAAGTCTATAGAGGGGGAGAGCACACAGCATATTGGTGGTAAGCATTCCCATTCCTCAAGGGAAAAGAGCAGCGGCCACAGACACAGTGCAGTGGCGTTGGGCTGGGCTTGTGGCTATTGAATGAGAATAATCAGCAAAAGGAAAAAAACACAACAAAAACACACATGCTTTCGTGTTCCTGGCCCTCCTTTCAGAGATGAAACAGGACAAAAGAGCCCTCACTGTGGCCAAAGCTGCACATTTGCTGATAAACCCAGGCATCTGGAGCAATGTGGCAACATGCATGCAAATGCCTATCAGGGGTTGCCTCCCAATGGCCGCCGCCGCCACCACCACCACCACCACCACCACCCCCCAAGCAAGAACAGTGCCCGTGGCCCAGTGCCAAGGGAGCTGGGAAGCCTCCTAGCACTGGCTGTCTGGCAGAGCTTTTCTTTCTTGGGGGGTTGGGGGGGGTAGGCAGGTAAGGCTGCAGTTCAGCTCCAGCAGCTCAGTTTTTGCAGCAGCAGCAGTAGCAGAAGCAGCAGCTGGGGTGGGGTGGGGGGGATGTCCTGGCCGTCAAGGACCACCAGTGGAAAGGCTGATGCCTCCAGGAAGCAGCCTCCCCAGTTGCCACCGTCCAGCTGCCTGCCAAAGAGCAAGCAAGCCTTGCAGAGAAGGGCGCCCTCTCTCGCCTTGGTGAAACACCAAGGAAGCGCTTGAAGTACAGCATGCACCGGGAGCCACTTTCAAGCACAATAAAACTTACGTCATGTGAAGCAATGAAAGTCGCTCCACATTCCAGCCATTTTTCCCCCAGGTGTGCAGTTGCGGCCTCTGAGCTCCTTTCCATGAGTGGGCGGGTTCTGGCAGGGGAAGAAGACCCCGGGGAGCCCCTTTTCTCTGGCAAAGGAGAGCAACCGCAGGGAAGCTTCACAGGAGGAGGAGGAGGAGGAGGAGGAGGAGGAGGAGGAGGAGGAGGAGGGAGGAGGGAGGAGGAAGTGAGTCCAGAAACAAGATTACTTTGGGCAGAAGTCGACTGAATGAGTACTCAGAAAGGTCTTTGTTCTGTGCAAAGAGTCCTGGCCAAGACAGGATTCTGTCCTGCACAGGGAAGGTCTTTTCTTTTCCTGCACAGGAAGGAGTACAACAAAAACTATCTGTATGAGTCTATTTTTCTTCAAAATATCTCTTGTGGAGAGACCCCAGTCCAAGAACTATCAGCTGTTTCCTGACCTCCCATGAAAACAATAAGCGGTTGAGGGCCACGGCTGTGGTCTGAAATACACCACCACCCAGAATCCTGAACTGGACTGGGGGGCATCTGCTCCTTGGTTCAGGAGTCCCATGCAGTGCCTGGTGGGCAACAAAAAAGTTTACAGGTGCCAAAGGGATTCGTTTTGCTTCTCCTGCTACATTCATAGCTTGCTTTTATCATCCACCAAGTGGGAGCCTTTGGCTCACCTCTCAGAGGGGACATTTCTCGCCAAGTGTAGCTGGGGCTGCAGAACCTCAGCGTCCCTGTTTATCCTTCTGCATGTTGTCCACTCGTACATCCAAGGCTGCCCAGATACCCAGCTTTACTTGGATGAGAAGAAAGCAATAAATAGGTGAAGGATCAGCCACAGGATGGAGGAAATTTAAGGATATTAGAAGAACATGAAAAGAAAAGCAGAAACCAGAAGTGATACCAGGGATCTTGCACAAAACACTCCACATCAGTGTTTTCACAGTGTTTTCACAAAACCACCTGGTTGGTTTCCACATGACATCTTCTGTTCAAGTGACATTACAGGAAGAAACTGGGGTGTTTATCTCCTCCTCCCCCCCACTCCCACCCCATTTTGAGTTTTCAAAGAAGTCAGGGCACTGTTTTCCAGGACACACAAAAAGGAGTCTTGTAATGTCTTTGAGGAGGTGCATTTATGTCCTTATTCAGCCTGCACTCCTGGGGCTTTTGCCACCTTTGCCAAAAGCTAAACTCAGTTTGCTTCACTCACTGTCTCTCTCTCCTGTGCTTTGTTGACTCAGCTGGGCAAATACGGGGCAGCTGAAGGGAACTCTTTCATTGCACGGGGCGCAGCTGGCACATGCCAATCATCCCGAGGCATGTGCAGAGGGCTACTGAGGGGGAGGGAAGCATTATCAGAACATGAGGTGGATTCAAGGGCTGAACGGGCAATGGCAGGCAGGGTGGAGGCTCCAGGAGTAGAGGTCCCCAACATTTCAGGGCACAAACCTGGAGGGTATCATTGGGGGGGGGGTTCTTGTGGTGTCACAGGCTTTGCTGGGAATGGCTGGGGCACCCCCTCCCCCCAAAAAGCTGTGCTTTGGGACCAACCAGCAGAGGAATTGGGGCAAAGGAGCCCAGTGTCTGCATAGCAACAACAGGGCTAGCTGACCGCGTGGCTCTCTCCACCCACCTGCCACTGCCCCCCTTGCATGCTTGTCACCTCAGCTGCCCTTGCAGGCTCCTTCCACCCTGAGAGCGCTCCCTCCCTCCTTCCCCACTGGTCCAAAAGGGCCACAAAAGGGCCGGCTCCCTGCAAATGCCCAGCTCCATGTTGGCATCCTAATGACCAACCAACCGGGGTGGTGGTGGAAGGAGCCTCTCCGCTTCCAGTGGCCGGCCCCCACTTCCCTCTTGCCCATTCTGGCTCCAGAAAAGAGAGGTGCATGCTCCGTTTTCTCTCCCACAAAAAACCTTCATGGGATAAAGAAGCAGGGAACCTCTCCAGTGGGGTCCAGTGGGCACCATTTCGCCCACCTGCGGTTCTTACTCCAGCCTTCCATGCAAAGCCCATCATCGCGGTGGAGATGGAAGGTCCTGCCTGCATCATCCTCATTGCCACCAAGTGTGAGGGGCTTCTGCTCTCCTCCAGGTCAAAGGAGACCCTTTTGGAGCCTCTTCACCTCCTCCTTTGGGGTGCAGTCGGCCTCACCATCTCCTTTGATCCCTGAAGCAGGAGGGCCCAGCTGTGATTCCGGCTGTTTGGCAACTTCACACATGCCATGGCAACCGGGCTCTTAAGGAGGAGGACATGTCAGAGGGAGGGAGGGGCGGATCAGGCGAAGAGAACCTTCCAGGACAAACAGCTGGTTGTTTAGACAAGACACAAGACACCGCCTCTCCCTCCTCCCAGCAGGATACACACATACACACACAGAAAGAGAGGGGTGGGGAACCACCAGGGCAGGGGAAGCAAAAGAGAGGTCCCTCCAGGTCTCGCTGCCTTGGCTCCAAGAAAACCACAGGAAACTTCCACCCACCCGTGGGCTTAGGAGGCCACAAGGGAGACCGTCCAGTTTCCCCTCTGGCTAGAGGGAGGCAGATGGCAGCAGCAGCAGTGGCCACGTACCAGGGAGCTTTCCACATGTGGCAGCCGCCCGAAGGAGAGGCTCTGCACTAGAGTGGCAAACACCAAGAGCCAAGGAGAACCCACCACCACCACCCCATGGAGAGGGAGCATCCTCAGGATGACCACAAAGCACCTTTTGGGGGGGGGTCAAGAAAGGGGGCCACTTAGGGCAGCTGCTCATCATTGGAAACCCAAGACATCATACCATTTTAAGGCATAAAAACTATTTCCAGTTTTGCATCTGGCCAGTAAAATTAGGGCGTGTAATTCTATGGAAATCGGGATCTCCTGTTTGTCCTCCATTTTGGTTGTCCATAATTGCCATCACATTGCGAGCGGCCTCTGCTCCAGATGGGAGCTCCCTCCCTCTCCCCTCCCTCCCTCCCTCCATCACAGGAGGGGAAGTTTCCCTGATGCCTCCAGAGCCGGTTAATTCTGTGTAATAAGTGATGGAGGAGAGGGTGGTTGCACTGCTAGAATAAAACGGCTGAGGGATCAGAGGTTTTGAATTCAGCTTCCAGCCCTGTGACCATCATGTGGTTTTTGGGTCCGTACGTGCATCCTCTTGAGAAAACTTTTAATCCATTTTTTCAACTCTGTTGTATATCAACTGAAGGAGCAAAATGGGCTCTTAGAATGGTTGCAGCAGTTTGTCCGTCACCCGCCCTTCCTCTCACAGCCATGACCCACCGCTGCTCTGGTGTTAAGTTTAATATTTCTGAAAAAATTCTTGCAATCTGGCGTAGAGCTAGAATAAAATGACAGAAAATAAATTAAGGCCCAGATGAAACTTAGTAGGTCTGCAAAGAGGGCCAGAGGGGCCAGGTTGAAATGGACTAGGCCTTCAAAGCAGGGTGTTGAAACTGAACAAACATTTTGACTCCAGTGGTACTTTTAGATTTGTGAGAGAGGAAACACACGCACATGCGCACGCATGCACGCGCACATGCACACGCACACGCACACGCACACACACACACACACACACACAGGGGGGAGAAAGAGCATGGAGGGTATAACAGGAGAGGAAGTGGCTAGAAATGAATGGGAGCTATATTGATTATTGAGGATTTATTCCCAGAAGTTTAAACAAGTCATTAATGGATACCAGTCTCATTGTGCGCAGCATTAAACCAACCAAAAAATAAAATAAAATAAAATAAAATAAAATAAAATAATCTGCCCTTAATAATTCATAAGCCAGTTAATAATTCATTCATATTTAACAAATGCTTGCCGGCGGAACTGCCTCCCGTCTGCCTCTGAAATGGAACCATAAACACACAGGAAGAGAGGAAGAGAGAGTTTGTCAATGTGCTTTATTGATTGTGTCAGATTTGGCAAATTGTCTTGTTTCTTCTTCTTCTGCTGCTGCTGCTGCTCACAGACCTCCTTGCATGGGGCTGGGTGGGGGTGGGGAGCCTTGCGGGGGGGGGGGGAATGTGGGGCTCAGGCTTCCTCAACCACAAGCCTGACAGTGCCCCCCCCCCCAGAGACCGCAGATTTTTCTTGGCCTTGTTCTTTTGCAAAGAGAGGGAAAACCAGAGTTTGGAGCCTTTGGGGTTCGTCTTTCTTTTCTCAGGGGGAAAAGATACAAAGAAGCTTTTGCCACCCGCTCCTTTTCTACAGTGGAGCAAAAAGTTGATTTAAAAGTGCCTTGTAAGCCATGCTGAAGACATCTGTGCGCCATACCCTTTGGGATGTTAAATTTCCACAGAGCATGTTTTCCTTCCATGCATTCATGAATATGTGCAGATCCTTCCATTCCCACCGGTTGGAGCCTCACCCGATCCTGCCAGGAGAAGCTGCTCCATGTTGAGGGGCCTCACGGTCCTGAGGGCATTAGGACAAAACCCCGTGAACGAAGCAGAGGACCAATGACTGAACTTCTGAACATGAGGAACTGGACCACTCACAGATGCCTTCATTAACCGCCAGGAGGAA
This sequence comes from Phrynocephalus guinanensis, assembly GCA_037367245.1. Lineage (NCBI taxonomy): Eukaryota > Metazoa > Chordata > Lepidosauria > Squamata > Agamidae > Phrynocephalus > Phrynocephalus guinanensis. The sequence continues at coordinate 250,995 of CM074748.1, read as the reverse complement.
TTGAGACCTCCCGGGACTCACAGACACACAAAGCCACTTGATGGACATGGGTACCTGGGATTCTTCTGGCCTCGGTGGCAGTGTGGGTGGTTTCCTCCCAGGGGCTTCCCTCAGCCTCTGCCCCCCGAAACCTCAAAGCCTTTGAAACTGAAGACCAGTCTGGCCAAGTGGGGGATGGCTCCTGGAGGGACCACACAACGTGCCAGAACCATACGGCTGAGTTGCTTCTAAGATTGAGAAGGAAAAAGGGCCCCCAATGTCACACCTGGCTTGCCTTGGCCCAGGAGAGAGAGGCCATGAAAGGATCGCAGGTCACCGTCTAGTAGTGCTTCTTCTGATGGGGAAGGTCGGTCTTGGTCAGTGGCAAGACCAGAGACCAGGCTGTCGGCGCAGCTTGTTGGACCACCCTGGCAGCTTCTGCGAGAGGAGTCCCAGGCAGACGGATGCCAAAGAGGACAACCACTGGGCCAGCCAAAAAAAAAAAAAAAGTCAAGTGGTCACTTGGAATCTGAGGGGCTTGGAGGTCAATTTTTAGAATTCACTTTGGAAGCATCACTCTTGGAAGTGGCGGCTCGCTTGCATAATTACATCTGCATTGTCACATCCCGTGTGTGATGTAGGCAACTATTTCTCACCAGAAACACCAGAAAAGTACACCACTGGGAGTGACTTACTGCTTTGTTCTCCTCTGGCCTTTGCAATTAATTCCCATTGTCCAATTCAGATGAAATGGCCTTTTAAAAATTCCATTAAGCAGGACCACTCTGTTAGCTGATAGAGAGCCCAAAACCAGAAAGACAGCCATGATTTCTGCTCCCGGGAGTAATGAAGGTCAGACAGAAGATGGCCAGAAGCGGAGCCCAGAGATAGACCTGGCTGAAGAAGGAGACCGAGGGTGTGCCAAAGCCATGGATCCAGACGAGCCTCACAGAAACACCCATGGAAATCAGCAGTAACTGATCCCTGAAGACTCAGGAGCGAAAGAAGGCTAACAATAATGGCCATGGTGAGGAAAGAGAGAGCAGGCCACTTGGCTTTAAGACTGCCAAACAATGCATTTAAATAATTCAATTTGTGAACATGAGGTTGGGGGGGGGGAGAACAAGAAAAAAAACCAACAGCTTTTTGCATCAGCTCCATAAATAACCCCCCAAAAAAGCAAGGCCTGGGAGCATGGCAAGAACACAGGTCCCCTCCCAGTTAGATAAGGATTTATCTCAGACAGCAGCCAAAAAAAAATCAGGATAAATCAAGGTTGTAATTGCAGATTTAATTCTTAGAGGGAGGGGTGAGATTAGCCTGCCTGCTACCCCACATATCTGTGTTGTTCCTCAAGGGGGGAATTAAATGCCACAGACATTAAATGTGTGATTGTTTTTAATGTGTCTGTAGTGCAAGGAGGGGAGGAGTTTAAATAGCAGCCGCCATTCAGGTTATCTCTGTGTGTGTGTGTGTGTGTGTGTGTGTGTGTGTGTGTGTGTGTGTGTGTGTGTGTGTGTGTGTGTGTGTGTGTGTGTGTGTGAATATATATATATATGTGTGTGTGTGTGTGTGTGTGTGTGTGTGCATGGGTTTGTGGCTGTTCCTGAATGGCTGTGCCAGAGGGCTTGTCTCTCAGGATGAAGACTCTGTGGCAGAAAGGTAGGAAGTGGGTGGCTAACCCTTCCCTGGCCCCTCTTGCCATTGCCAAATAAATATAACCAGCCATCTCGTTGGGTGGTGGAGGGGGGTGTTGTTCCTCCTCCATCATTTCCCCCATCATCCTCATGCTTCTCAGTTGCTGAATGGAGGAGAGCAGCCCCAAGAGGAAGACAGCTTTGAGATGATCCACCCAAAGAATAAAACAAAGAGCACCGGGCTTTGTGTTCTTTCTCTGCTGGACGCCTCAAGTTCTGCTTTCCTCCTTCTCCTGTCCAGAAACTCAGCAGGAAGCCAGAACACAGCCTGGAAAGGTCGCTGCTTCTGGACAGCAGCTACGAAGGATTCGGTGGTTTTTCGGACAGAAGGTGATTTTTTTTGGTGATTCCCCTTTTGCCCAATGAGAAGTTCAAGAAGAAATAATCTAAGGTACAAGGACACACAGAATAGGAACAACCCTTGCTTCACTTCCCCCTATCAGTATCTGCGGGTTCATTTATCGGCTGCCTGAAAATAACTAGAGAAAAACCCCTCAGAAATGTATATTTATACGTATTCCAAGGTGTATTTACCAGAATGGGCCACTAGAGGGAGGCAGAGACCATGGAATGTATATTTCCCCCAAGGCTCTTTCTCTCCTCCTGTAGTTGGCTTTGTTTATAAGAACCTCACAGTACTCAAGGATATTGATTTCTGAGGAGAGGTGTTTGGGTTCTGGCCTGGACTGGTTTTTTTCTTTCCCCTGCCATATTATAAATTAGTAGGATCTGAGTTTGTCTGGAGCAAGGATGCAAGCCCTCCCACCACCACCCCACCACCCACCCCCATGTCCTCCCATCCCTCCCTTAGCCACCCCCCCCTTGCCAGTCTCTGAGAACAAGGTGATTCGGAGACAGAAGGGCCGGCCGGCCAAGCCCACCATTCTGCCACTTCTAACAGGATCCGCCTTGTGGGCTAAGGAAGTGTCAAGGGTTTTACGCTGCACCCAGGCGGAGCCCCCCCCCGCCCGCCCCCCGCGCCTGGCCGATTCTTGTGGTCTGCTCTCAGCCTGACATTCTGGAGCAGCCGCTTAAGCTCAGCTATAAATATGTTTTTAATGTTTCATTTGCATCTCACTCACATCCAATAACTGCTTTGGGGAATCTAAAGTGCATCTTAAAAATTGAGTTACAATAATTATTGTATATTAGATACCATCACTGGAGTATTAAAAGAATATTTCTGCACCGAAAGAGTGGGATTGCCCGGCCCAGGGCTCTGCCTCACATATTGTTCAGGCAGGAGGAGGCGACATGGCCAGATGCCAGTTATGTTAATCGCAGCAGTGGGCATCTCTCTCTCTCTCTCTCTCTCTCTCTCTCTCTCTCTCTCTCTCTCTCTCTGGGCACTCCCGAGACAAAAGGACCCTCTCAAAGCATGATGTGACAAACATTTGCCATCCTTTGAGTGGCGGTGCCCCCTCTCTGCCAGGGAGAGATCCGTGCTGCACATTATTCATCTCTCTCTTTGCAAAGCATTCACAATCGGGCCTTAGCCAGACCAGAGCAGGGAGGGGGAGGAGGGGGAGGAGGATTTACAGAAGAACAAAGCTTCTGTCAAATTTTGGGGGGGGGGGGTACACAAAAAACAACAAAGGAGAGGGAAACAGCCTTGGGGGGGAATGGAGGCTTACTGCCTTCGCACCCTCTGGTAGCTTCTGCCTGGGAGGGCTTGGCTGGGAGCCCCTTTGTCTTCCTCTGAATGGGCTGGCCAAGCGGCATCATCCATGCCCTTAAGGAATGTTTCTGACACCCCAACTTCTCAGAATAAACTGCCGGCAGCCAAGGGTCAAAAGGTGGCGCTGCCTGCCATGGGGGCAGCTTGCAGGAATAAAGTGGCAAGTTCTGCACCCAGGAAACGTTCACACCCGATTCTGTCCCCTGAGAGCATGGCCGTTGGCTGACTCCAATCCCTTCTGCAAGCCAGCGGCCACCACGGACAGATTCTCAGGGCACATTGCTTGCTGGTTGGCCAGAGGCCCTGTGCCCTGTGCCCTGTGCCCTGCCCAGCTCGCTCCGAAGGTGGCCCATTTGCAAACGGTAGAGTCGCACCTTCTGAGGCTCCTACATCCCTCTTCAGGGCGAAGGAGATTTGGTGGCCCATTACCCCTTGGGGTGGGCCTGCCTTGCAGATCCCTGGTGGGGAGGGGGTGCCTGGCTCAGCACCTTTGCCCCTTCCTTGGCCATCCCCAAGGGTGCAGGGGGGGGAGCATCATCCACCCTTTCACTGGTGGTGGACCGGGCGCGCCCCTGCCTTGCCAACTTGTAGCAGCTCCCCTCCTCCAACCTGCTGGAGGCAGATCCCAGGGCCACCACGGTGTCTCACTCAGCCCATTCCTTTCCCTTGCAAGGCTCTGCTCAGGGAGGGGGGAGAGAGTGGGAGAGGCCATTTTTTCTTCACATCGCCTGTGAGGAATAATGCGTCCTCCTTCCTTCCCCCAGCACCCTCCCCCTGCCTCCTCATCTGCACCATCCTCTGAGCAGGGCCTTTTAATTGCCGCTTTAAATATACACTTTGTAAAACTGGTCAGCAAGTTCCTCTCATTCTTCAGCTTGTTGTAATCCACCTCTCTCACACACACACAGGGGCCAGAGAGGGAGCCAAAGATAACAAGGGGAGGGGAGGAGGGAGGGGGAGCAGGCTGAGTGGCCTTTGGGTGCCTTGTGTCCCTGGAAGGACTGTGCTCCCTCCAGGCAGGGCTCACTAGGCCTTCCTGCCCAGGAGCCTCCTGCTGCCCCTCCCTTACAAGCAGCCCTGGGGTTCCTTGAGGATGGCAGACTCATGCCATGAAAGGGGCCTCCCTGGGAGGGAGGGGCAGGCAGGTGAGGAGGATCCGGTTTTCATGGCCACTTGCCCGCCTCTCACTCTCCTTGTTACACTTGCACATCTGCGGGGGGGGGGGGGGAGTCCTGGGCCAGGCGACCTCGGGGCTTCAAGGCAATGGGTCGTCCCAACTGCAGCCAACCCAATGAATGGATGGGCTTCCAGCACAAGGGTTGACTTCCCCTTAATTCAGTCCGCCTGCTCTGGCTGGAATTAACCATGAGGTTGGTATGGATTTTTATAACAGGAAAGCATCCGAAGAGACGATATGAATCTGACTGAGTGGAAGATGAGCCAGAGATGTCCGTTTTTACAGCAGGGATGCCGGAGGCACCTGTGGAGCAGGACGCGGGCAGGACAGCTCCTCGAAAGTCCGGTCTGCTGAGCAATAAAGATGCCTGAGGCTGGGACAGGTTCAAAGGCCAGAGGTGCCCCAGGTGAGCGACCGGCATGCAGTGGCTCCCTTTCCCTTGTCAGCTCTGAGAGGGCTTGTCCATAAGAGAGGAGGTGGTCTCCAGGGCCCTGGGGCTCCTCCTGAGAAGCCCTCCCTCCTCTGCAGTGGCCCCACCTCCCGTTGTGGGTGGGAAAATGCTTGGGGCACCCTTGGCCTCACATTGTGTCCTTTTGGTGCCAAGCTGAGACTCTGTGGTTCTCTCTCTCTCCCTCTCAATCTCAATCTCAATCTCAATCTCAATCTCAATCTCAATCTCAATCTCAATCTCAATCTCAAGGGTTTTGGAAATCAGATACTCTCACCTACTTTTATGCAACACAAAGCTCTTTTCCACTCAGGGCTTGAGGGATGGTATTATTTGCTGCTCAATGTGAATCACAACAACAACAACAACAACAACAACAACAACTTTCCCCTCTGTTTCCTCTTGGCTTTGCTGCTGATCTTCAAGCATTATCCGATGTGATTTTTAGAGGTTCTGGTAGATTTAGACTCCTTATAAATTATGTATACGGCAAAGGACACATGACATTTTCTAGGCATCTGCCAAATTTCTTTGGAGACAGACAGATGGAATAAGTCAAGAGACAGCCAGGCAAAATGTAGGCCCTGCAAACCTCTAGGGTGGGGAGTTTGAGTCACAGCCATTGGGGTTCGTTGCTTGTGGGTTCGAAACGAGTTTGAAGAAGCTGCTTGGAGCGAAATGTTTCAGTCCAACCTGAAAAGCCGTCCAGTGGCCATGACTCACCTCCTGGACACCCTCACCTGGATGACTGGGAGTCTCCACAGACATCTCTCTACCGCTGGGTTTCCTCCCCTTTGTTTAAACCCTGGAGCAACCCTCGCCCCTGCCCTCTTATCACGGCGGGCCCTTTCCTGTCCTGCGTCATCTCTCCTGCCACTGGCCTCGGTGGCCCAGAGGTTGACTTCTTGCCAAGAGGGCTCCTGCGGGATGGGCCAGGCTCAGCCAAGGAGCCTCTCCAGGGGCCGCCTGCGGGTGGGATTTCGGCTGGGTTGGGCGGGAGTTTCCCCAAGGTCAAGGGCAAGGGCCAGACAGCGCCTGCCTGTCTCTTGTTGGAGAGACCTGCACCGATCGGTGGGGGGCGCTTGCCTGCCCCTTCTCGCCTTCTGGAGGGGCCACGGAGGCTCACCCCTGCAAGCGCCCCCTCTTCCACTTGAGCCAAAAGGCTTTGCCGCAAGTCCTGCGCCTGGTTTGCCTTGAGTTGGGGGGGGGGCTGCGGGAGGCAACCCCCCACCCCCCCTTTTTTGCATCCTTTTCTTCCTCTGAACATCTTCCCCTTCCATTTTCCGGAGCCCTAGAGAAAATGCCGAAGCAAAGAGCGCAGGAGGAGGAGTGTGTGACCCGAAAAATAATTCTGAGAAGAAAAGGCAAAGGGGAGGCAGAAAAAAAAAAACTCTAGGTGATTTCCCGCATGTTTTATGGGAAATTGTTTTGCTCCCCGCAACCACCACCACAACCCTGCCCCTCCCCCACCCCACCCTGTCCCAGTCAACTCATCTACAGTTTATTCTGCTGCTTTTGGCCGTGGCTTGCTAAGATACTGTAGAATTTTAAGGCTCCTTTATTTGCTTTTCCATGGGAACCTCTTTCCCTTTTGTCAGGTTTATTCCTTCCTTTTTGCCTCTGATGATTTTATTCAAATGCAACAGCAGGAAAAAGGGCTGAACAAAAGGCCCTTTCTGGGTTTTTTTATGTCTCTTGTAATCTTAGTACTTTGAGGCGTGTCATTGTGTTTAATGGAGCCATTTTTCCAGCTGTTTGAGTATGTGTGCAAGAATGCATGTATGCAGGAGTGGGTGGGCATGAGTACATGTGTTTGTGTGTGAGAGAGGGGGAGAGGCAGACAGAGACAGACAGACAGACAGACAGACAGACAGACAGAGGAGAGTTTGTGTGATTACAAGTAATGTACAGCCTACAGAAGTGCAATCACAGCAAACAGAATGTTGGCATTAGAGCTTAATTGTCTTAAGGCAAACTATTCATTTGCCCTCTGCTCTGTAGCCAACAGCAAAGCCTTTGATTGTGTGAATCACAAGAAACAACTAACAGGCATCCCTCGACACTTGGTTGTCCTGATGCATAATTTATATTTTGGAGAAGCTGCAGGGAAGGGTACGGAGAGAGCGGTTTCCTCTAAGGTGTCAGACAAGGGGGCATTTGTTCCATCTTTACACAGAACATCTCATTCAGAAAGCCAGACTAGACTCAGATGAAGGAGTGAAAACTGCTGGAAGAAACACCTGCCTTTTAAGATCTTTTAAGGTCAACCCAGAGTGGCTTCATGGCAGGTGGGCAGTATATAAATCAAATAAATAAATAAATCATATGCACATGATGCCATCTTACTGGCAGAAAGCAGCAATGACTTGAAACAATTTTTAACAAAAAATGGAAGAAGAAAGTGCCAAAGCAGGCGTACAGTTGAATATTAAGAAGGCAAAAATCATCAGCACAGAAGAACTAACAACTTTACGGCTGAGAGTGAATAAATCAAAATAGGTAGAGGTTTTATAAACCTCAGTTCAAACATCAAACCAGAGAGAAACAGCAGCCAAGAAATAAAAAATCAGAAGCAGAAACACCTTTAAGCCCTCCGACACCCACTTCTCTTGATTTTGGTGTCTCCCCAGGTGATTGTGTATCAGTTGTACAGGTTTTATGCTGTCTTTTTCCCTAGTGCCAGGATCCCTTGGGAGAGGTGAACGATAACCACAGAGCCTGCAGGGCTTCCATGCAACCGCTCAGCCAGCCAAGGTCACCTGGGGCCACACTCGGAAACGTGCCTGGAAAGCGGTCCCAGATGGATCTCACCAGGGCACCCAGCAGCAGGTTGCGAACTCAGGGCTCATCCTTCAGCCACGTGCCTCTGGAAGGGTGAGCGGCCTCCAGACACAAAGCGTCTGTGTCTCCTTGTCCGTACATGACAAGAGACCTCGCGCAGGAATCTCCAAGGGCTGTGTGTGACTCCTTGCCTCCAGCCACAAGAACGGAAAAGAGACATAAAAGCCCATGCCGGTTCCCTCTGGGAAACAGGAGGGCCTGCCTTTCTCTCCATGGGGCTCCTAGCCATTCCGAGCAGAACCCGGACATTTCCTGCCGCATCCAATGGGCGCCTCAACAGGGCCTTGGAGACGTTGCAGATCTCCACATTCTGGGGTGGGTGGTGTTTTTTTATTTATTTTATTTTACTCAGACAGATCCTAGATCAGAGGACTAATTCCAAGCACATCCATTACGTGGTGGAACTTCTGACTTCCTGCCAGATTCATTTCTGCTACAATTATGAAGCATTCTATTAATGGAAACGAGGCGAACATCTGAGAAGCAAGGCTGTGTTTTCAGTCTCCCTGTTTCCTCTCCGCCCGCATAGAATTCCACTGACATTTCACTCTCCTCCACATGCCCCGGTCTCTTTGTCAGCAGAGGGGAAACTGATATAATCCATTACTGGGCCCCTCCGTCTGCAATCATCCCCACTGACAAACATGTGCGCAGAAAGGGAATGCGACCCTACGGAGCCCAGCCCAGATGGAAATCGTCCCTCACAAGCCACGGTCTCCTGTGGATGGGCTGGGCCTTGGTTCTTACAGCCGAGCGCTGGGCTCGCAAAACCCAGAGGGAAGCAGGGAATGAAGAGGAAGGAGCCCGGTCTCAGAAAGGCTGGGGCACACAGGCATGGAGGCAGAGAAGCCGGGGGGGGGGGAGGCAAGGGCCTCAAAGGGATGGTAGCCCACAGGCTCTTGGGGGGGGGGAAGCTATCTGGCGGTCAGTGACAGTCATTGGGAAGGACTGGGGCTGGAAAAAGCGGTGTGTGTGTCTCTACTGGCTGCTTGGGATAAGTGGCCTCGGGGAAGCAAATCATGGGAAAGAGAGGGAAACCCGATGACTCGGCATTGGCCACGGAAGCAAGGCACAGCCCCAGCAGGGGAAAGGGACACTTGGGGCCCCACAAACATTGCGTGGCCGGGCAGCCCAGTTCTTTGCTTCCCTCTCAGGCGCAAGGCAGATGGGTGCCAGCAAACGGAGATGCAGTGGCTGATGGGAGATAGAGAGAGAGAGAGAAAGAGAGAGAGAGAGCCCTTCCTGATCACCCTCTCTTTGAGTCTCTCTCAGCCCCTTTCTCCTTGGATTTCCAACCTTAAGGGCCACTGTGTCTTCTGGCCACTGTAGGCTCCCAAGGACACAAAGGCTTCTTGAATAAAACCTCTGGTTTGACAACCACTCCAGGGGGGAACGTGGCCAAAGGCCTTGACATCAATTGAGCAAACCTAGACCTCTGGATCCCACCACAACCTCCTTCCCTGAGTATGTATGGGTGGAGGAAGGCTTTTGCTGGTGCCCAAAACTCTAATGGATCCAAAGTGGGCTATTTCCTGCTGGCTGCTTGTCCTTTCCTGTATTGTTTTTTAAGACGTCCTGAAGCAAAGGAGCTCCTTAAGTTCACATACAGACACCACACGTGCTGACGTTTTCCATTTTTCAGTAACGGAATAAAGCTTGATCTCATGATTCCTGTTTTATAGATTGGATTGAAAAGACTTGTGGAAACAATGAAGTTGTCGTATTCTGTTAGTTTCAATACTCCTCCTGCCCAATAACTGCTAGGTTTACTCAGGAGGACCTTTGGTGAGGGATGCGGCCAAGTCCTCATTGATCATCATCCATCCGGTATTATTATTTTTTCTCATTGCCCCAGTGTGTGTGTGTGTGTGTGTGTGTGTGTGTGTGTGTGTGTGTGTGTGTGTGTGTGTGTGTGTGTGAGAGAGAGAGAGAGAGAGAGAGAGAGAGAGAGAGAGAGAGACCTTCAGAAAAGAGGACCCCTCCCATATATTTGATAAATGCACCTTTCCACTGATTTTCTCAGATATTAATCTGACCAGCCTAGAAACAACTGCCCAGGGCTGATTTTATGGCCCCTCCTTATAATAAAGTGGTACTTATGGTGATTGGGGACCATCAGCACTTCCCACCTTGTGGGGCAAGAAAGGCTTCCATGCACACCGTGGCATAAGAGGAGCCACTGTCATGAGTTGTCTTCATAACTCCTACCCGTGAAAAGCCCAGCTGGCAACTATGGGAAGAAGGGCAGGCTACCTAAGCTCCTTAAAGAGCCGGATCTCTGTCCTTTTAAGAAAAGAGAAGGCAAGCTGACCCACAGAGAGCAATGGGTTATGAGTCCCTCTGTGTGCCCCCCTCCCCTTCCAGGGTTTCCACCACTGATCCGCTCAATGACAGGCTGGGGGTTGGAAGAAAAAGCCCTTGCATTGCTTGGAGGCCTCTGGGGAGCTCTTTTGTGACGGAAGGGGCAGTTTGGAGGAGGAAGAGGGAGGCAGGTCAGGCAGGCTGTTTTCCAGTCCTCTGGTTCAGCTGCTGATCGCGGGGGCCTGGACTTTTTTTGCTAGAAGAAAACATTCCAATGAAGTCCCCTTCTCCACAATAGGATTCTGGGAAACTGGAAGAAGCCCAAGGCAGATTGTCTGGAGGGAAGCTGCATGTGAAACCCTGGTCCGGTTTAGAGGAGACCATGTTTCCTGACTTTTGTTTCCTTGGAGGAAAGGTGGAAGACAAATACAATCCAAAGGGACTGAACTCAATTCAGTCATTGGTCATTTTAAAAAGAACTCAAGACAGCTTTCGACCATAACGTGGTCTCAAACTGTGTGTAAAAGGAACAGGTGCCCACCACAAAGGGGTCACAAGAGTGGGCCAAGAATTTGGTTTCAATGTGAGCAATTCACAAGGCAAGGACAGAAAAGGAGAAGCGATAACACCTTAGATGGAGACGGTTCCAAATCCAGAGCTGATGTGGGCTGGTTTAGTCAGACGGCAGGATGGATCACCTCCGATATAGAGCAAGTCTAAGCCCGGACTCCCCTGAGAATGCAATTCTGCCGTTCTGACTCAGAAGGGTGCAGAGACTCCAGCAACATGTGCTGACTGAGCCTGCATTAAAGTGGAGTTCCAGTTTTCTGGACGGCAAAACCACAGCCTGAACTCACCTTCTGGTTGGTTCATGGAGCTGTGTCAGCAATCGCTAGCGATGCATACCGAGAGGGACGGGCTGCTGCCCCTTTCTCCCACGGACCCTGTGACTTTGTGGGCAGCTTCTATTAAAATGGCACCCTTCTCAGTGTTATCTGATGCTTGAGAAGCACAAGAGAGCGAGCAAAGGGTGGGGTTGTAGGCACGAAGGCAACCCTCCTGACCCCCACCAGCTGCTCTGCTGCCCCCATCCAGCCATCCCAGTCTTAAAAGGAAAAATTAAAAGCATACCCCCCCCACTTCAGGGGGTCTCTTTCTGGCATCTTTTTGTCCAAGAAAGAAGGAAGGATCCGGAAGGCTCTGTTTTGTCAAAATCCCAATGCCAATACAACACAGCACCTGGAAGGCACCTTGGAAAACATGAGCTTGGATTAGCAGGTAGACCGGCCCATTCTTTCCCTTCCCTCTTGCACACTCTTTTAGCCTTTTCAGATAAATGAAGTTTCAATGGTGTTATTTCCCCCTTGTCGTCACTTTCTGCCTTCTGGGCCGATCCCGCAGGATGAACCTTAATCTGGGATCCAGTCTCGGTTCTCACTCTTTGGCAGAGAAGCTGCCTCTGCCCAGAGAAGAAGAACCGCCACCAGGATTGAACCCAAGTGTGTCTCAGCTCCGCTGGGGCTCCGGGGCTTCCCCCAGAACAGAGGCAGGGCTCCCCTCCTGGTGGCCTTCCGCAGAAACGTGGCCTGATTCTGGCCTCTCCATCTGGAAATGTTCGGTGCTTCCACTGCATCCCACCCAGCACCTCCTCACGGGTGAAGCGTTTGTTCTTGGAGAACCTTTGTGGAGCCTAATCTCATCCTGCACAGAGATGGAAACCCATGGGGAGGGGAGGGGACTGGGCAGGAAAGATGACGGAGGATAAACACGTTCATTGGGGAACCCAAAGGCACCAGAGAAGAAATTTCGAACAATGAATAAACCCTCTCTCTCTTTTTTTGCACGCCAAGGGCTTTTCAAAGGCCTTTCTGTCTGGAACCCCATCTGCCTCACACCCCGTGGCTTGGCCAGCCAACAAAAGGGCCGCCTCTCCGCCGGCCTCGATGGCCAAAGGGAGCCGTGGCTGCTGGGAAGAGGATGCTCTCCCTCTTCAGGAAGGCAGTCCAGCTTCCCAGCGGTGGCCGGAGCTGGAGTGCAGGGAGGAAGGCTCACGTTTCAAAGGGGCTGTTTTTGAACTCCCTCCCACCCCATTCATACGGGAGGCACCCTTAGGATAACAATCTGACGCTGCAGAAGGTCACATTGTGTTGGGGCAATTGGGGGGGGGTGTTGTGGGGGAGAGCAAGGATGAGGGGTGTGTGTGTGCTCCTCTCAGTGGCAGGTGGCACCTTGCCAGAGGAAGGGCGCAAGCAGGGAAGCGATCTGGTTGCTCTGGGTGTCTATGGGAATGTGCCTCTGTGTGTGTGTGTGTGTGTGTGTGTGTGTGTGTGTGTGTGTGTGTGTGTGTGTGTGTGTGTGTGTGTGTGTGTGTGTGTGAGAGAGAGAGAGAGAGAGAGAGAGAGAGAGAGAGAGAGAGAGAGAGCACATCTAGCCAGTTCTTCCTAGGTTTCTGGTTTAGAAGGGCAGCCTAACAGACTCTTCCCAGGGCTCCAAGGAAAGCGCAGAGCCAGGGCCTCATCCCTGGTGGCTGTGGAGGGGAGGTGGGGCAACAAGAAGGGCACCCTCAGCTACTCTTTCTGCATACTTCCCAGGAGGGTGGGAGCCATGCTGCATTGATTTGCTGGCCACTCTCAGGCAGAGCCAGCCACATAGAAGAGCTGCCCCCAACCCCAACCCCGCCAGTCGCCGTCCCCCGCCCTGTGGCACTACAGGGGGCTGGGAGGGAGATGTGATTGCTGCTTAGGGGTTGCTCTGATCAAGGACAGGTGGACACTCTGCAGGCAGCTGGGGCATGGATGCTCAATGGCTTCACATCTGCACACTGTTCTCCGGATTGCTGGGCTCGGGGTGCAACCATCGGAAAGCGTCCACAGGCCAGGGTTCTCTTCAGTACCAAGCAACTGTTGTGTTGAAAGCACCATACATGCAAAAAGTGAGAACCCTTTGGTCTCTCAAGAGGAAAGTGAAAATGTTGTTTCTCAAGACAACACCCAGCAGCACACACAAGAGAGGGCTTAGGAAGGAGCAGGTCAAAACCCAAGGAAGTCTGAATCTGGCAGGATCCAAGCGGAGATCACCACTGTGCCTCTAACAGGAAGGACCAGGGCCTGCTTGCCGGCCGGCCTCCCCCTTCTGCCCGCCAGCCCTGCCGAGAGGAATCTGGCTCAGCTTGCGGAGTCTCTTATCCGATAAACGCCAGGGGAGCCAAGCTGGACACCCGCCACCAGCTTCTGATCCTGCCACTTAGCCAGTAATACAAAGCACTTTGTAGTTTCCATATGCAATTAGCTAACAGCAGCTCCGTAAATATTTCATATTTTATAGCGAAAGGCTGTTTAATTTTTTATTATTTTAAACTTGCTCATGAATGTTTTATGGTGACGATCTCTTATTTTGGGTGGTGCAGTGAGCAGGAAGCGTCAAGGGAAGATTTCCAGCAAGTCAGGTCTGAGGTTTGGCAAGAGGGCATCTCCGGCCAGGCTGGGGTGGGGGCGGGGGCTCTTTGCCTGCCCCGCAAACAAGCCTCACCAGTGAGGGTGTTGCACAAAGCCAGCGCAACAGCTGTGGCCGTGGGGGGGGTGGAGGGAGGGAGCCTTCTCCAAGAGGGCAGTCATTCAATTTGCCTCCTCCCACATCAAGAACGGCCACCTCAGAAAGGCAGACCAAGCCTTCCCCTCCGAGTCCTGCCCAATCATGTTGGTCATCAGGAGAGGCTGGGCCCACCTAGGGCCTCGCTGGGCATGGGGGACATGGAGGAGAGTCCAGAAGGCAGGTGGGGGGCAGAGGGCAGATGGCAGAGGCAGAACGAGGCAGCCCCTCGGGACTCCTGGCTACAGTTGCCCCCTCTGCTTCCTTCCAGCAGGTAGAGAATGTGTGGTGGAGGCTGGTGCCCGTCGGGGGCCGGGGGGGTCCCCTTGCAGCAAGTGGCCGTGGGCAAAGCTGGGGCAAAAGTGGGGTTTCACTCCTCGACCCACCCACAACACGGCCTGCCAGTGTGCTCGTGTGGCTAGAGGGGAGCCAGCCACCACCCTGTGCTAAGGAGGGAGTCAGGGAGGTATGGGGCAGCTCCGCTCCGTGGAGGCTGAGCCCCCAGGAAGGGGACCCCTTGATAGCACCAGCGCTCTTGTGTATTTCCCATTTCCCGTCCATCAAGGCTCCAGAGCCCTTCATGGCATGAAAACATCACCGCACAGCCCTGAAGCCTCCATGGGTCAGGCGGGGCTTTTCCGTCACAGGAGGACACAAACAGCTCTCCCCCCACACCACACACCACACCCCAGTGTAGTGTCTCTCTGTGTGGCTACCTGCCAGCCTCCTGGCCACCTCCTGCAGCCGATTTCCACCATCCCAGTAAGAGCCCCCCCCCCCCCCCCGCTGTCCAGGATGGAGCCCTGGTCTCTGGTGGCCACACCGGCAGATTCCCCTCTCCCTGGGGAAAGAAGGTGTTGCGTGTTGGGAGGAAGCCAGGCGGAGGCGGTGGCTGCCTCTCCAGCTGGAACTGCCTTGGCAACCCAGGCCGGGCCTCTGCTGCACCACCAGGAGGCTTGCTTTCTGCGGGAAACGGGATGAAGTTTGTCCAATGGTCTTGAGCAGCAGCAACGGATCCACCAGCGAGAGCGGCAGATCAGGACCTAATCAAGAGGAGCCTGGCTCCGAGTCCACAAGTTCTTTCCCAGGGACACTTGGAGACTTCATCAAGGGCCGCTTCGTTACTCCCGGAGAAGTCCATGTTTATGAACCCGGAAAAGCCCAATCCTATGCCAGGAGATAAAGGCAATGGGCAGGACACCAATAAGGCCTCTCTCAGGTGCGTGTTCTGCATACGCTTTCCAGGCCACTGCCTGAGCTAATGGGCTCTCTTAATCTTTCAGCTGTCAGGCTACGATAAGTCGTCTACTGTTTCCTTCCACACTGTATTTATACAGACAAATTCAAACTTGTATAAACAGGCAGGAGTATCTATCCTGTGATGGCGAGGGCATGGCAGGCGTTTGTTGATAATAGATCACAGCTGTCAGGGAAGCAGCAGGCTCTCCAGACTGATGTTTGGGGAAGGGGGGTGCACCTGCCCCCCCCCCCCATGGAGAGCATCTCTGGGTGCAAGGCAGGAGGAATGGAGAACGGAGCAGCAGGGGGCAACCCTGGGAGAGAGCGACCCACAAGCAGAAGGTAGCCTAGGGCGAAAAGGCCACTCGGCTCAGGCTTTGCAGTGGAATTTATGGGTTCGTTCATTTTAATTTCATTTGTTCCTACATTTCACATAACCCATATCTAATGGGTGGAAGACAGGAAGCAGTGCGATTGGTGGCTTGTAAGCTATACAGCTCCAAAGAGACCTGCAAATGGCTCTCCATTCCAGGGCATCGACACGGGGTGGGGGTGGGGTGGGGTGGGGTGAAGGATGTGAAATGCGCCGCTGGTCCTTTTCCAAAATGTGCAAAACTGCACTCATCAGAAAGGGGCCTGTGTCCTTCACATCACCCCCAGGTGGGCACAGAGATATGTACAGAGATATACAGTCTCTAGGAGAGGAGGCACAGATCAGCTGAGTCCCCAGTTGGCACGGCTTCAGCCATAGGGTCCTCTTTTGACCCTAGAAACCCAGCGCAGCCTGAATGTTAAAAACAACAACAGGCGAGTCCTCTTTTCCTGGTCTTGTGGGCCATCCTTCCGACATGAACCATCCGCTCCATGGCCCAGCATGGATCTGAGTCTCAGGCTTGGGGAGGGGCGAGTGGACTTCTAGCTGGTGGCCCTCTGCTGGCATTGCATCCCCCTCCCCTGATGGTCGGAAGAGATACGGGCCAGATACCCTTCTGCATATGGGCCAAAAGCCACTTCAAACTCTCCTGGTGAGGTGATTTGAATATATATTGAAAATTTCCCAGTTTGTTAAATACTCTGGAGAGGGATGCAAGGTCGTTTGCTTATCTCCAGTACGGCTCATTATTAAATCAAAAGCAATTGTCCAAAGTATTGCAATATTGCCCAGGGCCTTTGGGAGCTACAGATACTGGCTGGTGAGTCAAAATTACCAGAAGGAAACCAACATTTACAGCCAGGTTTTGCTCTCACTAGGAACACTTCCTGCATTTACCTCCTAAGGAGGTGTAAAATGGACTTATTCAGTGGGATGTTCCAAGCAATCCTTGTGGCCCAACTTCTCTGATAAGAAGAAGCAGGAGAGCATAAACGCTGCAAAAAGGGAATCCAGGCAGTGCAGGGGGGAGATGCCGCCTGAGTCTCGGGGTGGTGCTTCCATTTCTCTTGCCCTGAATATCAGAGGCCCCTCCTTGGCCCTGGCCCCTTCCCCCTGCCAGGGAGCCAAGACCGGTGGCCCTCTTGAGGCCGGGCGGTAGCTGAAGTGTCCCTTCTGGCCCGTAGCAGCAAGGAGATGAAAGGCCCAGCCTTTGAGCCTCTTGGGTCTCAGGAAACCGCAGCTCCGTTTTCCTCCTGGCCTCCCTTCATCCCAAGGGCATGTTGGGGTGAGCAGTTGAGGAGGGGAATTGCATCGGCAACAACCTCATGTGGACAGAATGGATGCACCAAGGAGGTTGCTACTGAAATCAGCTCAAATGGAAGAACCAGACAAGCAAGAATTTATAAACCTAAGAAGTGCGCTTCTGACTCCTCTGCAGAGGTGAAGGGTAGAAGTCCATGCAATCCACCATTTCACTGCCCCTTGAATGATACTTTTAGCCTTTAGGTCATTTCATAGGTACAAACTAAGCTACTGATTTACAAGATGTAATGATTCTCTTTAAAATCTGGACATTTTGTGTCACATGTGTATTTAAATCCCAGTTAATGTTGAAATTGATTGCACATTTGCTTTCTTAGTTCTTTGTTCTAAAAGAAGACAATTTCTATCAGATTCTGAACAACCAATTAGGGGGAAGGAGCATTGAGTCTATAATATGTGTTGATTTATCAGCTTTTTGCCAAATTAGAAATGTCCTTCTGTATGAATTCCCACCAGTGAAAAATGCTCTCCAAACGACCCAGGGTGAGGGGCTCCGGACAGTTGCTGCCATCCCCAGAGTCTGTGCAACGAGGGCATGAAAGATGCTCGAACAGGCAGCAGCACTCGAGGGGGCCTTTGCCAATATGAGGTTAATTAATTTAATAAATAAAAGGCAAGAGGAGAGAATAATCTGGATGAATTGTGTTGAATTAATTATTAATTGTCATGGCTCCACTTAGCATGCAAATGGGCTCGTATAAAGTGTCTTTAATAAAAAGGAGCAAATAATGTATATAAAAGCACAGGCAATGACACAATTTGTGAAAGGAAGCGCGCGCACACACACACACACACACACACACACACTTGCTGGGCAGACCCTCCCAGCCTCTTGGGCCAGAGCAGTCTTGGAGGTGGGCCAGGAAGCCACAAGCATGGGCTGAGCTCTGGTCCCCGCTCAGGGCAGAGAGGAAGGTGAGATACACACACACACACACACACACACACACACACACACACCAGGTGCCTCTTCCCAAGCGGTGGCTGTTCCTGCTGCACTCCCTGGATCCTCCTTGCCCAGCAATCCCCGCCTACGGTCAGTCGAGCCATCCTCTCCTCTACTGAGCTAGTGGAGGAGGCCAGAGGTGTGGGCGCAGGGGTGGGGGTGGGGAGGGAGGCTCCAGGTCCCCTTTCCACGAAAGGGGTCTAAGGCTTTCTGCAGCACCTTTCCTCTTCATGCCTCTCATTCCACTCCTCACGTCATGAGAGCATGAACCAGCTGCAGTTCAGCATCAAAGGGAGGCCCTGGCACACGTTGCACCAGAAGCTGGGCTTGGAAAGAAGTGGCAGCAGTGCCGTTGGACTCGGTTTTATGAAAGGAGGATCATGAGCAGAGGATGGGGAGGCAGGGAGGGAAGGGGAGGGCAAGGGAGGCAGGCAGGGGCAGGCAGAGGCTGCGGCAACAAGCATTGGATCTCCAGGCCCATCTTCCCCCTGCAGGCGCTCTCTGCCTTTGCTTGGGGGAGGCAGGCAGGCAGCAAAGCCCGGAGCTGAACTGAGCCCCTCCTGCCTGGGCATCTGGATGCCTGACACTGGCCCTCCCACCAAGAGCAAGGGACCTTCGCAGGCCACCCTCAGAGATGTGGGGGGGGGGTCCTGAGAGGTACCTTCATGGCCCAGAGACTGTGGAGAAGCAGTTCTCATCTTTGGGCACATTCAGATGTTACCCCAAAGCCAAGGGCTCCAATTTTGGAGCCTCCCAGACCTTTCCCACCCCACCCCACCCCTGGCCATGGCCTCCCATCCTTGCGGGGAATCCCTCTCCCTGCCTCCCTTCCTACCTGCTTCTCATCATCCTCTTTTCCTCCAAGGAGCTGTTCCCAACACTGTTCCAAAAGGGGCCCCACGCTGGCACTCGGCAAACACACAGGAGCAGTGGGTGCACACCTTATAATCAGATCGTTCCACTCTGCAATTATTCCATTTTCCAACCTCCAGCTGCTTCCTGCTCATTATCAGGTTAAGAAACTTCTTCTGATAGTAACATCCCATTAACCCGGTAATTAAGAGGCAGGCCACCCAGTGACGGCTCTTGAGCTCTCGCTGAGGAACGAATGTACCAGGAGGGGCACCGGGCCAAACCAACAGGCTCCCCCTGTTTTACACCCCATATGACCCCCCCCCTCCAGTGCTAACAGTACCTCTTTGAAGGCTGCTGCCAGCATGGGGACAGAGCAAGGACACGGGTCAACCGGGTGGAGCCTTGAACATCCATTTGGGTGGGAGGCATCAGCTGTTCATTCAGCCCCCCCCCCAATGAGCACTGATGAAACCCATTCTCCTCCTCTGTCAGGAACCACCCAAGACCCCACCCCAGGAAAGCCTCCGCCATGCATTCATGCTCTCAGGTCACCCGGATCCCTTGCAGGCCGGGGTGAGGAAGGGCCTTCATCTTTCCACTGCAGAAGAGAGGGAGAAAGTGGGGTGGGGTGGGGTGGGGTGGGGGGGGGGGAGACCAAGCGAGGACCTTCTGGCCTAACATTACTCCAGAGAAAAGTCCTCCGTCTTTTGTCCTTAAGAAGTGGCTGGGCTTTCTATTTCTCTCTCTCACACACACACACACACACACACACACACACACACACACACACCTGCCTCTCCAGGGGACACTCAGCTGGACAAGGCCTGCTTGTCCCATGGGTGGGGTGGGAGGGGGGAATCACGCTGCCACCCCCTTTGACTCAGCTCTTCCCCTGTGAAGCTAGCCTTGGGCTCTGGGAGGTACCTCTTGGGCTGCCCGAGAGGGGTCCACCACGGGGGGGGGGGTGCGGAGGGAAGAGAGCCAAGGGTGGTCCTTGATGAAGGAGCCCCATTCAGGAATCTCTTTCGGCTGGAAAGACCCAGTTACTCCTCACCTTCTCTTCCTAAGACTTTTGGAGGCTTCCAGCTTGCACTTTTGCCCAGTTTGAGCTGTTGGGAGGTGGCCTTGCAAAATTTTGATCCAACTCTGAATGGCATTGCCACTCCCAACAAAGTCCGGGGACTTAGGTAAATGCCTCCTGGCCCCAGGTTCACCGGAAGGAGCCTCGGCCATCCCACTGAGGAAACGCCATGGATTTCTTCCAGACTGAGTGGAGCGGGTCTGCCCTTTTGTGACATCCAGAAGGGCAAATGACCAGGAAAGCAAGCCGAGAGACAGACAGACAGAGAGAGAGAGAGAGAGAGAGAGAGAGAGAGAGAGGGAGGGAGAGAGAGAAAATATAGACAAAGGCATCAAAAGGTCAGCCGCACACCAGAGCTATAAGGGCTTGGGGGGGAAATGCAACTTGAAAGCAACCCAGTGGGATAATTAGGACTAATTTATTCCCACAAGTCCAGGGGTCACCGTGATTTGTCATTGTTTTTGGCCGGTTGATAAACTACCTGGGAACTGGTGCTATTCCAGTCACACAGGAAATGTCCCCTTCCAGGAGCCCTTCTGAAGGGCAAGCCAGGGGCCATGATGGCTTGAGGCCCAAGAAACGCCCTTGGCACCCATGAGACGGTCCCCCACCCCCGAGGATGTACAGGCATCCCTAGGGCCCAGGAACAGGAGGCCTGGGGCGTCAAACACCCTCGGTTGGCAGGAGGAGGAGGAGGAAGAGGGGGAAGGGAGGCTTTGGGCCACCTCAGGGCAGGGGGCTCATTTGGAAACCCATCCATTCTGAAACCCAGCACACTGGGGGGGGGGGTCAATCTGGCCTGGAGAGCCAAAGGGACCAGGAGACCATCTGGGCTGTTCCCACACAGAGATTCTACTGGGTGGGGTGGGGCAGGGTGGGGTGGGGGGGGGGTGGGGTGGGAGCTAGTGATGACTAGGGAAGGGTTCCGATGGAATCAGGGTGGACTTTGTGGCCAGAGTCATGGGCTCCTCCAGAGACCAAACTGGAAATCAGAAATGGCCTCAGTTCTGAGCAGCTGCACGTGCTCTGTCCGGTGGTGGCCCTTCCTTCCACAATGCAAAGAATGGAGTGGTGTTTGGGAAGACCCTGCAAATCTTTGCAAGACTCTCTACAAGGAGTGGAAGCTGGGTGAGCGCTTGGTGGATCGCGGTCTGCCCCAGTGAGGGGAGATGGTGGCGGTGGTGGGTCCTTCTGAACCCTCTTTCCTGGTCCCCCCCTCTCTCACTCTCTCTCAAGGCCTTCCACTTCCACCCTTCCTCCCCTGTCTTGTTTTCGTTCTCTCACAGTGGACATGCTGTGGCCTCTCATAGCCATGCATGATTAATGGATGTGCTTTGGACTAAAAGGAAACATGCTATGAAAACACCCCCCACACACACACACACCCATCAAAGCTTTAGATAACCAGCTTCAAGGAGAAGCCTTGAGTTGATGGCCGGGGAAGAGATCAGAGAACGCTGTCCTTGCATCTTTCCTCCCTGCTGGAGCATCCCTGACTCTCAGCGTTTATGCCGAACCAGGCAGCCTCTGCGGCATCTCCTAGAGCAGACGTGGGGTCCCTCTCCGGCCTCTCCTCACCAGGGCACTGCCAGGCCTCCCGCCACTGAGTGGAATCGGGTCTTGACTGGCCATGACAAGGGGACAAGAACAAGACAAGAAGGGGGGGGTGCTGAGGAGCCAAGGATCTAGGGGTTCCCAGGATTTGGGGGGGGGGGGTTCACACACAAGTGGCCGACAGAGGAGCCAGTATGGCCGGGGTTGGGGTTGGGGAGAGAGAGTCTGTGACTCTTGAGGAGAAGGTGCATTCAGGGCTCTTGACTGAGACTGCTTTGGCCCTTTGGGAACTGGCCATTTTTCCTGGTTGGTCTGGTGGTTTCCTTTTCTCTTCCCTGGGAGTGGCTTGAGCGAGTCCCTGAGCTGAACAGGTGCATCCCTGAAGCTCATCAGCAGGCAGCCCCAATGGATCCATAGAGCCTGCAATAGATCCATGGCGAGGGCGTGCTATGCAGGAGCTAAGTCTGGGGATTCGAGGGAACCTCCAGGAGGTTGTGCAGGAAGGAGGCCTGGCTCTCGGTCAACAAGTGAGAGCGGCCGATTCCTGGCCAAGGAATCAGTTGCAGAGAACCCGCCCAGGTGCAGGGAGGAAGCCCCAAGAGGGGCAGGGGCTACTCAGACAATTCTACTGGGGGTTGGAATCACTGGTACAGTTCTCTGGGTCCTTTCCACGTCTTAATGCATAGGGGCATTTTAAAATCAAATCAAAACCAAACTGCCTTGTTGACTACGCAAGAACACAAAAATCTTAAAATCTGCATTCCCAAATTCAAACCACAAACCAGGTAGAGAAGCTCATAGCATGTGCCTCAGGCTCAGACAGACACATGGGGGGGTGTTAGGGTTAGGGATTGCAGGGTTTCACTGCACTCAGGGGTGGCACCGATCCTTCTCTTTGATGGGTGTCTTTAGCTGTTCTATTGTGTGAACTGATCACTGGTGCTTGTGGCTGGGTGGGAATCATTCAACTTTGATCTTTGCATTCTCTTAAGAATGGCCTTATTGGCACCATTACATCCACAGTTCTTCTTGGATCCTCTTAAGAAGAGAGGGAGAGTCCTGGCTCTGAAGATTGCAGGGAGAGAAGATGTGGGGGTCCCTTGGAGGTAGAGAGGGTCCTAATCCCATTTTCTAGATGATGGTTCCCAGTACAGAGGAACACATTTGATATTCGACGGGGGGGGGGGGGGAGGAACCGCTGCTGCCTCGCTCTCCTTTCACAGCTCCGACAAATGGATCTCCTACCTGCTCCATTATTGTTTGTAAGCCTTTGTTCCCGAGACCTTTCGGCAAATGTGCGCTCTCTCTCTCTCTCTCTCTCTCTCTCTCTCTCTCTCCCCTCCACATTTCTTTCTTTTCTCAGCAGTCGGGATGCCTTTGAAATGGGAGTAAACCGGTGACTTCAGCCGGCCTTGCTTCCCTGTGAAGTTTTTGTGCTCTTGGAGTTCCCGTCGAGCGCAGAAGCCCTTTGTGCTTGGGAGGGAAAGGGGCTTCTCCCGCAAAAGATCCCAAAGGGACAAGCGGGCTGGAGGCGGAGGAGGAGGAGGAGGAGGAGGAGGGGGGGGGGTGGGGCGGGGCGGGGCGGGGCGGGGCGGGAGGTTTTGGAGAGAGCGGGGGGGGGGCTGTGCCTTTTCCTCCTCCTCCTCCTCCTCCTCCTCCTCCTTTCTTGGGCTGAGCCGAGTTCCTTCTCCGTGCAGGGCCAAGGGTCCGGGCGCTGCGGCTGCGAGCAGAGGCAGGCCAAGGGGAGCCCCCTCCGCCCGTCCTTCCCTGGGCCGCCATCACGGCCCTTCGCCGGCGCAAAAGGCAGAGGAGGAGGAGGAGGAGGGGGCAGGGGGCAGGGGGCAGGGGCAGCAGCCCGGGGAGCGGCTTAGGGGCCAGGTGGGCAAGCAGTGGCCCCCAGGCTTGGCCGTCCTCTCCACGCTCCTCCCTGGAAAGACGCAAACCAGCTGGTTCTCCCCGTCGGAGGAACAGCGAGGCCCCTTCCTTCATCGCCGCCGCCGCCGCCGCCGCCGCCGCCGCCCCCTTCAGCCAACGTCGGCCAAGGGAAAGGCTCTCCCTCCGCCCGCCCCCGCCGAGTCCTGGGAGGGAAGCGGCGGGGCTCCTCCTCCCCGAGTCCTGGGTGGTTCACCTTCGTTTCTTTGGAAGGGGGTCGCCAGGGGGGGGGCTCAAATAAATGGAGACAAAAGTGTTGCTGGAACGGAAGTGTGTGCGGGGAAGGGGGAATTAATCCGTGGGCCCAGGTGTCCTATGAAATGATTTTTTTTCCAGAGGGTACCGTATAAAAGCCAGCACCCTTCTGGATTTGCTCCTCAAAAGCTTAGCTTGAGATTTGAGGAGTTGTAATAATATCTTCAACTGAAGAGGAATTTTTTTAAAGGGGGCGGGCAAAGTCCTTACAGGAGCAGAAAAGGGAACTTGCATTCTGGTAAGAAATGAACACTGTGCCTCTCCGGGGTCCCTTCCTCCTTCTCCTGGTCTCCTGCCCTCCTCTAACACCTGGCCCAGTCCTGGGGGGGGGGGGCTTTCTGCTGTTTGCCCCCCCCCCAATACCTCCTGGGTCACTGGCAGAAAGGAAGACTCCTGTCCATCTCTGGGTGGCTTTGAGGTTCTTTATCCCAGGAAAGCCTCCCCGCCCCCAAAACCTGGTGATCCCCTGGGGGGGGGGCACCACACAAACCACCCCTTTCCTTCCACTGCTGCCCAGCAACTGAGCAGTTCTAGCCATTTTCAGAGCCTCCTCCGAAGCCCCCCAAGGGCGGGATGTGCCCTTTGAAAGGAAAGGCTTGGTGGACCACCCCATGGGTGGGGGAGGTGGGAGTTGAGGCCAGGGCAGGAGTGCGTTTATGGGCCTTTGGGCTGGGAAATTGGGGCAGAGCAGAACATTGAAGCAGAAGAGAAATTAGGTCACCTCCCTCGATGGTCTGAGTAAATGGGACAGCGTGTACATTTTATTTACCTTCCTAGGAGGGAAATGTAGCGAGCATGTAATAAATCATTTCCGCAACTGCCAGGCAAAGCTCCGGCTGCAAACCCAGCAAAACGGCCGCAGCAAAACGCCGGGCACGTTAAACCTGGCCGGATCACCCTCTCCCTCCCCGCAACCCCTTCCTCTTCCCGGCATGGCTTTTTATGGCCTCCGCTTCCTCTGCTGGCCGAGTGCAGGCGTGGACGGGGGCTCCCAGAGAGGCCGGCGCACGGCTCCGCTTCTTCCGACAGGACAGCCCACCGGGGAAGGCAGGCCAGCCTTCCCGCACTCTCCTGCCTTTCCCCTCCAGAGGAAAAAGCCACGAAGGCAGGATGATGACAGATGGGGCTTTCAGGCTGCTTGGGCAGCTCTGCCCAAGGGAGGGAGGAACAGAGCAGGGGAGCCCAGGACCAGGGCTGGAAAGCATCCTGCTTAGCTGTAAGGCACCCATAGCCTTGCCGCCATGCCAGCCACGCGGTCATGGACGTGCACAACACTGGCTCTTCTTCGGCTTGAATACAGAGATGAGCGCCACCCCTAGAGTCGGATATGATTAGCACGCATGTGGGGGGGGGGCAGAACCTTTACCTTTACCTTTAGCCAGAGACCCCGGTGTGTCATATTTCTCTCCTTCTGCCCTAAAGTTGTGCCTGTAGAAAGCTTAGAATGACGAAACAAGAACGTTGAAAAATTGGCTGCCAACAATGCCCAATCCAGGGCAGCTTTGGAAGCCAGGCTACGTTTGAAGGCATCACCGATCACCTTGAGATGCACCAGCTGTGGAGAAGGGCTGGTGTGTTTTGTCCCTAGGGCTCCAACCCTGTCGTTGGACAAGCCAATCGCCCTGCAGATCTAGAAAGCTTCTCTTTAAAATCAAGTTAGTCCCCCTCCATGCTGCACTGGTCAGAATCTTGGGTCCTGGGTCCAGTTCTGGATGCTGCACTTTAAGCAGGATGCTGACCAGCTGGAACAAGTCCAGAGGAGGGCAAACGGAATGATCAACCTTCCGAAGAAAGACAGAAGGACCTGGGTGTGTTTAGCCTGGAGCAAAGAAGCCTGAGGGGAGGCCAGGGAGCTCTTTTCAAATATTGTACTTGAAAGGCATTCCTATGGAGGGGGGGAAGGATCTGTTCTCAGTGCGGGACCTGCAATAATGGGCTGAAGCTCAGGAAGACAGATGGTGGCTGAACATCAGGAAGAACTTCCTAGCAGTCAGAGCAGTGCGACCTCAGGAGGTGGTGAGGGCTCCAAGGGCAGCCTCTCCGGTGCCTTCCCTTTGGGGGGCCCCTTCCCCCGGCCAGTTCAACCCAACCATTGTCACTCTGCATCCGGGCACAGCTGAATCAAAGAACCTGCAGAGAGTCAGAGACGCCAGCACAGTGGAAGCAACGCAGGTGAATCTCTGAATTTTTTCTCTCTCTTTTAGCCCAGGGGACACTAAATTCACCTTCAGAAATATTCCTCTCTGACCTTTAAATTTGCATTTGAGGTAATGACTAAAGGTTACCTGTTCTACCAGAAGCTAATGACACTCAGTACTCATTAATATTACTTTCCAGAGTAACCTCATGGCCCCTCCATTACCCCAAAAGCAACACTTCACTTCCAAGGTCTGTTAATTTTCTGGAGTTGAGATCAGTCCTTTGTGGGTGAGGAAGTGGGGGGGGGAGAGAGAGAGAGAGAGAGAGAGAGAGAGAGAGAGAGCTATAGACGGAAGCCCTTTGCCTCCTCCTCCCTGCCTCCTCCTCACCTGCCCTGCCTTGCCATGAGCAGAGGCCCCTGGGCGTCTCTCTGCCTGGCCTCTGTCCCGGGAGCCATCGGATGCCACTTCCAGGGTCCACCTTCCACCCTGAGGCATGCTGGGAACGGGAGCTGAAAGGGGATTCCCACTTCTCCAGCCAGGGCCACCTGGTTGACCTTCAGCTTGCAGACGTGTGAGGGCACCGGATGTGCCTCAGTGAAGAGGCGGGCAGGAATGGCAACTGGTAACACAACAGGAGCCTCCAGGCAGCCCTCAGGACAAAGAATCACCCGTGCAAGTATCAGCCACTGAAACCAGCGGGAGCCACCAGGGAGCAACCAACAAGAGGGCAGGGAATGAGTCCAGGAAGGCCGTGGCGGAGAGGGAGGCTAGTGCCAAGGAAAGGGCCTAGCAGGTGGCTGGTGTTGCTCTTTCTGTTCTGCTTCGTGTGGTGGATTGCACACGAAAAGGCTGCCACTCCCCAGCCAGAGAGGAGGGCTGGGCAAGGAGAGGGACCAGCTGGGCTCTTTCAGAGACATGGCCTTCCATCTGGGAAGGAGGGGGAGGGGGGAGGGGGTTGGCCAAGAAACGCTTTGGCCAGCAGGGCAGGGCAGGGCAGGGCGGCCACTCTCAAAGGAAGTGACTTGCATCTGGTCAGGTCAGTTATGGAAGTCCTGCCTGGAGTTTGTCTCGATGCTTTCCATCAGCAAAGCAACAGTGATGATGATGAGTGTGCCCTGCTTGGGGTGGAGCAGCTCCCAAGCTCTGCACTTTGTCACGTTTTGATCATCATTGACAGTTTCAGGTTGACGCAGACGGGCTGTCATGGGCCGTTCTGCTGAGGTCAGGGGTGGAAGCAAAGCAAAGCAAAGCAAAGGAAACCTACAGAACCCCTGAAAGGCCACTGGCTGCCAGCAGTGCAGCATGCTATGTTTAACTGCTGGGCCACATGGAATATATAAAGTTGACATTGCCCTTGGACTCTAGCAGGTGAGGAAAGGGAAGAGGGGGTTCCTGTGCCTGCAAGAGGGGAGGAAACTGTCTGCTGGGTGCTTGCCTTCAAAACCCCGTCGCCTGAAATGACGGCTTCTAACCCAGCAGGAAAGGCAGGAAACCCCGATGCCCATGCAAAGGAGCCGCCCTGGCATCGGGCACAGGGGCCAGCAAAGCCACTTTCCGGCGGCCTTGAAAGAGTTGGCAGAATCCCTGATAAGGGAGCATTAAGATCTCAGATCAGTAAAGGTTTAAACTTCTCTGTGCCGGTATGAAAGGCAGGGAAGTTCGGGATTACGCTGGCATTTCAAGGAGAGACTGGAGGGAAGGTTCAATCCTTTGAAAGGGCTTGGAGGATTCAGGAAGAAAGCCGGATAAATCCTCTGCTCAGGTGGGTCGGTGGCTGGGTTGCTGGTTAAGCAGATGAGTGACTACAAGGTGGCCTGTGGAGAAAACCCCCCATCAAGTTGTGAGGCCATCTGACGGGGCTGGTGGAGGTATATCACATTACCCTGAAAGAATTAATGAGGAGCAGTTAAGGGGGGAAATGGAGCACACAGTGTCAGGTGTTGCTGGGACAAGGCGATCCAGAAAGGATCAATTTTTACCTGAGGCTTTCAGCAAAGGCCTCCCTGGAGTGGCTGCGCAGGGTGAAGCCACTTCCGTTATATGAGGATAATTCGGTGACATTTCTGGCAGGAAAAAGAGGGGATTCCCCACAAAGAGGCAGCCCTGCAGAAGGGCAAGGGAACTGGGCAGGCAAATCAGCCTGGACCCCTTGCTGGTGCCCTCTGGCCCTTCCGGGCAAGCGAGGGAAGCAAGGTCCTGGCTGTCCTGGCCATTCCTCCCGAATGGCATCCTTCGTGCAGGAAAAGCTTTCATTGGAGGGAAACCACTAATCCCTCAAGGAGAGAAGTCCAGTTGCCATGACTCAACTTCCAGACACACAGACTAACCTCTCCCGTTTTGAAGCCTTCAGTAATTACCCTTTTCAAAGATTCCTCCAGAGTGCTCTGATTTGAGGAATTCACATTTGCCTGGCCCAATTAATCGCTCTTCTGTACCAGCCTGGAAGGGGGGGAAAGGTTTAAGAGGTGGAAGGAGCAGGAGCCTTGATTTACAGCCCCCGCACGGCTTCCCAAGATGTTGCCAGGACTATCAGTGGAAGTGTCAGAAGCCATGTGCCCTGAGTTTTAATTCCTGCATCCTTCAGGTCACCGGGGCATGTGCATTTCCAAACAGGCTGACAGCCCTGCCACCAAGGTTTGGATGACGCTGCAGTCAAGTGTTGTTGGGTCCCTGGATTGGCAGCGCTTCCTGCCAGTTGGCATAGAGTCCCTCTTCTCTGCTGCCATGGGGTCCCCCCTTTTGAAGAGCCAGATAGCACGGCTGGCAGGCACTGAGTGCACAGGCGTGAACCTACTTGTTTAGTGCACAGCAGTCTCAAAGATTGTGACCAAATGCAGAGCAGTGTGTAGGATTGTTGTTGTGGGTTGTTGTTGTGGGTTGTTGTTGTTGTTGTTGTTGTTGTTGTTTAAAAGGGAGGGAGTTAACATAACTCCCATAATCTCTCCTCCTGCCATCAGAAAAGCCAGGTGTCGTCCTGATTGGTTGGATGGGCTGCCTCCTTGTCCTGCAGAAGGTTTCATCCTGAGATTTTGCCGCTTTTAAATTCCGTGCCATGTGTCTTACCCAGGCATTTGCCTGCCGGGTCTTCCTTTGAGGGACCTTTGCCCATCCCAACCAAACTGGAGGCAGAGAAAGGGGCCGACAAGTGGGGGATACTGTTGCAAAGGGAACCTCTGCTCCTTGGGTGAGGCTCTCTCTTTGTGAGCCTCCGGCTTCCAATAGGGCCCCCACAGGTGCTGGTGACGGGAGCGCTCAGGCTTCAGGGCTTCTGCGAGTGCATCAAAATGAAATCCACACCAGAATAATTTGATTAATCAGGCTGATGTATGGCAGGAGTTCCAATGTCTGACCTCTGGCCCCATTAGAGAGCTCGGAGGAGGAGGAGGAAAAGGACGGAGAAGAGTCTCTGTGTAGCAATGCTTTTATGGCCACCAGCACGAAGGGAGGAATGGGGGGGAGCGCCAGCCCTTCCTTTAAAGGGAGGGAAATTCGCCCTGTTCCCCCCCCCCCAAAGGAATCCATGCTCTCCTGGCTGGCCAGGACTCTTACACCAGGGTGGGGGGGGGTGAAGGAAGGGATGGCAGGCAGGGGTCCTCTCCTAAACCCTGGGAGGATCCACGCCAGACCCGCGCTGCTCTCCTTGCTCTTCTCCCCCCTCCCCTTGTGTGCTTCCAGGGCGGGAAGGGATGGCAGATCCTACCTTTTCTTTACCAGCTGAATCTGACCTGTGCAGGTGGTTGACATTCTCAGTGCAGGGCTGTTTGTTTGTTTTTAAAGGATTCCCCCAAACTTGTGGATCATTCACTTGCTGGGGACAGGAAGCTTTTGACTGATGTTATTATAATTATTATTTTAAATGGAAGGTGAGAAGGTGAAATGAATCCCCCCCACTCCAAACCAGGTCAGTGTGATGGGCAAGAGTGGCTGCAGCTGACTCAGAGGGGCTGGAAGACGGAGGAGCCCCGGCTCACTCTGGGGTGGGTGGGATGAATAGAAAGGATCACCCCACGGGAGCACCCGCTGGCTCAGCCGACAGGGATGAAGCAGCCCTGAGCTGTCAAAAAGGCAACCAGATTTAGGGGCTTAGGGTGGTGTTTCCTGTCCTGGGATAAGACAAAGACCGGGTTCTGCAGGGACAACAGTGGCTGCTGCGTCAGCGCAGACTTGCTGCAGGGCTAAGGACACAATGGATGTGGCTCCAACCAGCTGGTCAGTGAGTGGATCAGAAGGCAGGCTGAGAGGATGCATCTTTGGGGGAAAGACACGGATGGGGAGTGTGTAAGAGCAGGAGGGAGGCAGAAACCCTCCATGGCTTGGGACCAGACTACCTGTCGGAGCGTATCGCCCAGCGATCCACCTCAGCCCGACCTGTCCGGCAGTCGCGAGCGCACTCGCTTCCGGTTGCCACACCACGAGAGGTCCGTAAAACGCTCACACGGAATCGGGCCTTCTCTGTGGCAGCCCCCATCTTGTGGAATGCCATCCCTAGCGAGGTGCGCTCTGCAGAGTCCCTGCTGGCCTTTCGGAAGGCACTAAAAACGTTTTCTCTTCCGAGAGGCCTTTGGCGAGACCTAGTTTTTTGTTTTTTTCCTACCCACCATCAACAGATTGTTTAAGATTCTTATCAGGCTCATTGCCTTTGGCAATGATAGGGTGTGCCTGTTTTAACTGTTTTAATTGTTTTATATTGTATTGTTATTGACTTGTTTGTTGTTTCTTATTGTATTATTGGTTCTTGTTGTTAGCCGCCTAGAGTTCGTTCTCGAAGATAGGCGGGATATAAATGCAATAATAAATAAATAAATAAATAAATAAATAAAGCTGACAGACATAAGCAGCTCCTTTCCATCCACCCCCCCCCTTGCACAGAGCAGGCTCACCACCCAAACACTTGAAAGCCAGAGGCTACAGTATTACGCTGGACCGGAGGCTCAAGAAGAGGCTCAAGAAGACGGCTCAAGAAGAGCAAGGAGGCTCAAGAAGAGGCTCAAGAAGAGGCTCAAGAAGAGGCTCAAGAAGAGCAAGGAGGCTCAAGAAGAGGCTCAAGAAGAGCAAGGAGGCTCAAGAAGAGGCTCAGAAGAGCAAGGAAGCTCAAGAAGAGGCTCAAGAAGAGGCTCAAGAAGAGCAAGGAGGCTCAAGAAGAGGCTCGAGAAGAGCAAGAAGGCTCAAGAAGAGGATCAAGAAGAGGCTCAAGAAGAGCAAGGAGGCCCAAGAAGAACCTCAAGAAGAGCCTCAAGAAGAGCAAGGATCAAGAAGAGGCTCAAGAAGAGGTTCAAGAAGAGCAAGAAGTCTCAAGAAGGGGCTCAAGAAGAGGCTCAAGAAGAGCAAGGAGGCTCAAGAAGAGGCTCAAGAAGAGGCTCAAGAAGAGCAAGGAGGCTCAAGAAGAGGCTCAAGAAGAGGCTCAGGAAGAGGCTCAAGAAGAGCAAGAAGGCTCAAGAGTAGGCTCAAGAAGAGGCTCAAGAAGAGCAAGAAGGCTCAAGAAGAGGCTCAAGAAGAGGCTCAAGAAGGGACACTGGTGGAATTTCTGCATGTTATGGAGGCAGCCGGGCACCAGCCATGCGGAGCCTCCTTGGTGGTCCCTTTCCTCCTTTGGCAGGGGCAACTCTGCTCTGGCCAGCTCTGGAGGGCCCACCATGCCAGGTAGGTCCAGAAGGCAGCATGGTCACTCCGGGCGCACGCCGCCTGTCTCAACTTCCCCCAGTGAATGGCATGCAGTCTCCCAACCAGGGAGGCAGCGAGGGGTCCGTGGGAACTCCCAGAAGATGCACACGCTGGTCCCAAGCCAGGATGGGCTCCTGGACAGAGCCTGCTGGCAGGAACACCAAAAACAGGAACCGCCCAAGGTTGGCAGCTGCCCCATTTCAGGACAACCACATTCTGAGGAAATTCCTCCAGAGGGATTTCAAGGGAAGAGGGCAGCATGGATTTCGGCAACACACGTGAGCTCTCTGCACGTCCCTCCTGGAGGGAACCCCCCTTCAGGGGCATTCAGGGGCATGGCAGGTCCAGAGGCCTTCGAGGCCGTGGGACCCTCAGGATGCCAGCTCCTGGCACTCACTCCTGTGCCCTCCTTCCCTCTCAGGAGGCAGGCCTTCCTCTCGGTGGCTCTCAAGGAGGTGCTCAGGGAGATGCTGGAGGGGGAGGGGCTGTCACAAGGAGGCTGCCCCTTCGCTGGGCCCAATCCACCCCTCGGCAATCTGGCCTCCAAGCAAGAGAGCCCTGCCTGACACAGAGGGCTCATAATTGGCCAAGAAGGGCCCGGGGCCAGTCTGGAGCACAGCTTGCAAAGAAGAAGTAAATCCAATGGGCAATGGGCAATGGGGGGGTTTGCTAGGGATGTGGATAATTAGGGCAACCTCCTAAGGTTTTACAAGCCTAATAAATATTTCCACAACCCCAGCAGTGTTTCTTGGGGGGAGGGGGAGAGGCTGGTAGCCCTCACTGGTAGAGAAGGAAAGCTCAGCATGCTTCTGAAGGATAGCCAAGGAAGGCTTTTGGGGTGGGGGTGGGGGGCTGAGCCAGTTTGGAGCCCCTACCCTGTCAGCTTTCACTGTACCTTCCCTGGCAACGCATGCACCCAGCAGTCAGGTGGAGGCATGTCCCTCATCAGTACACCTCACCAACCCCCCCCCCCCACTACCCCTGCCCTTCCTCTCTGGAAATTGGGTTTCCATGCAACTTCCCAGCTAACCCCTCCCCGCCCTCCAAAAAGGCCGCAGGAAGACGGGCCAGCGAAGAGAGGCCTCCCTCTGGCCTTTGTGTCCTCCCAGCCCACCAGGACGCCTCTGAAAGGGAGGGGGCAGGGTGGAGGGAGGGGAGGCTAAGTGCTGGACCCAGGTCCCGGCCCTTGCCTTTGACCACAGGCCCGTGTCTGGCTGCCCAGCCCTGGACACTTTGGGCAGCTCAGAGGGTTCCTGGAAAAGGAGGGAGACGGGCCAGGCCAGAGCAGGGGCCGGAGCGGGGTGGGGGTGGGGAGATGCGGGCTGGGATGTTTTCTTGTGATGATGCAAGGAGCTCAAGGTGTGGCCCTCTGAGGGAGTACCTCCCAGGAGAAAAGCGCCCCTCCGTCTCAACACCCCTGAAGGGCCGTGCTGGGGTACTTTGCCTATCCTTCTGGTTGCAGCCGCTTGAGCCCACGTCGTCACCGGGACTCCGTTCTAGGCCATCCTGGGGTTTGTCCTTCTTTCAGAGGCTTAGAAGAGTACTTGGTGTGTCATTCAGGGGAGGGGAGGGGAGGCACTCTGCCTGCAGTACAAAGGCTTTTGGATTGGCTGAGGAAGAAAAAGAAGGCTGGTCTTCCTGGACAAAAGTAAAAACCAGAGCAAAACAGAAAGCTCATCATTGCAGTGGAGGAACTTTTGGTTGGGGCGTCTCAAAGCATCAGGTCCCCCTCCTTCGTGGGAGGCAGCACTCAGGACCACTCCCTCTCTGAGGACGGGCTCACCTGGGCTGCTGCGTGCCCAGTCGGCTCCTCAAGAGGCTGGAATATGAGGCTGCCCCACCTCCCTTCTCCTCCACTTCCGTAACCTGGCCGGGTTGTATCTGTCAGGCTGTGTTAGACCAGTTAAATGAGAAACGGGGGGGCTTCAAAAGGGCAAACACCCCCCCTTCTGGCACGGGGCTCGCTTGGTGACAGGCTCCCTAATGCGCCCTGGAACAGCTGCTACAGCCAGGAAGGCCAGAGCCTCAGGCCAAGCTTCTTGCAGTCATGGGTTCCTCCCTCCAAGCCTCCTCCTTTGTGGATCCCACGGAGCGTCTGCCCACAGAAGGCAAGGAGGGAGCCCACGTCCTCCTCTTCTGCCACAAAGCAGCAGTTCGGGTGGCCCCAGCCTCTGGTGCCTTCTCAGGCCCTTCCCCTTGGATGCGCTCCCGGACCCAGGCTGGTGCCTTCCTCCCTCGGATGCTGAGAGAGAGAGAGAGACCCATGTAGGCCTGGGCCTTCCTCTTCCTCCCCTTCCTCCCCTTCCTCTTCCTGGCTTCTCTCTGCATGACAAAAGCACTGTGTGCCCAGATGCATGCCCTCCCCCCTCCTCCTCCTCTTTTTCCAGCGGGCCAGACCAACGCTTGCCACTGCCAAGTCCCCAAAATGGAAGGGGAGGTTGGTGGCAGGAGCGGCTCTTTGTATATAAAGCACATTTTTCCTTCCAGTGACTTTTATAAACCTCCTGCCCAAAGCAGCTCAATTCTGAAGGCTGAAAAGAAGGAGAAGACGAGGAGGCCGTAAAAGAGAGGTTTCACTCTGCAGGAATCTGCAGAACCCAAACCTGGCAAAGCAGCTTAGAAATGGCCTGCATTTTCCTCCTGGGTTTGTCTTATGTCTGTTTGCACTGCTGGTGCAAAGGGGGTGAGGGAGAGGGAGAGAGAACGGGATCTCCAGGGTGCCCTCAAGAGAGGGTGCTTTTAAAAATAAAAATAGAAGGAGCCTAAAAAGGGTGAGAACTTCAGGGTCCCAAGGCGGATTTTTTTTCACAGCCAGCCAGGGGAGCCAGTCCATTTCTCAGGGTGATCCTGCCTTCTGGGTTTTTGTTTATTGATTTATTTCCACATTGTAGCAAAGAACGTGCTTTTTTGCCATTTTCTTCCTATTACCCACAACAAAGGGTGTGTGCCTCAGAGCTTAACTTTTTTTTCTTGTTGTTCTGGAGATATGACTCTTGCAATTGCTCTTTGATGTTGCATTTGTGAGTCTTTCAATTCTCCGGAAGTTTTCAAACCAACCAAACAGGGGGACCTTAAAGTGCCCCTGCCCTGCAGGCCTCATGGACATTTCTGGGGGCCCAACGTCCCCACCTCCAGGCACAGCAGCCTCTCCAGTGGGTGGTGCCCTTGGAAGGAGACCACCTCCCCTCCCCTCCCCTTTCCAAAGACCTCTGAGGTCTCCACCTAGCTGGAGCAGAGGCCTCCACTGTTCATGCCCGTGAGGGCTCCCGCTGTTTCCCCTTTTCCTTGGGTGCTCCTGACGTGCCTTGACGTGCCACCTCCAGCCTCACCTCCCATCCTTGGGTGGTGCAGGTGTGTGTCTCATGCCCTGCAACTGACCGCAAGGTCATCTTTCCTCCCTCTGCTTTCCAAGGGTTCAGTTTTGCTTTTGGTGAAAGCAAAGACCATTAAACCTTAGTCCCCATGTGTAGCACACTGTTTGGACAGGAGTGTCAGTGTGTGTGTGTGTGTGTGTGTGTGTGCATGTGGCATGCACGCAGGCCTGTGCTGAAAAGGTCAGAGGTTGGTTCTTTGTCAGGCAAAGTAAAGCCTTGAGCAGGCTTCCAGAGGCTCACCAGGTGTGCTCCCCTGAGTTGCCATGGCAATGGATGGAGGAGATCACAGACACTTTGCAAGGGAGGGGGCAAGAAAGACCTGCCTCTCTCCAGGTCCCCAGTGCTAAGGAGGCGAATGGGGTGATGGTGCTCCCCAAGGAGGGTCTGCCCCAGCTCTCCTTCCTGTGGAGTCCTGGCTGGTGCCAATGGCCTGGCCCCAGCGCAGAGCTCCCTACACCCCAGAAGGAGGAGGGGAAGTGGGGCTACAGGGGGGGGGAGGGAGACAGGTACCTTGGTCAGGCTGCTCTTGTCTCGTTCTGGAGGCTGAGCAGGATTGGGCCCATTTAGCAGTTGGATGGGAGGCCTCTGTGGAAGAGTAGAGCCAGTCTCTGTATAGGACCAAGAACGCAGCTGCATCCTCCACCCCCGTCGCCACCCCCACCACCCCATGAGCAGCCTTAGGTGCCCATCCAAGGGGGCAGAAGGGGGCCAGCCACAAGGGACCATCCTGAGTTCCCAGAGCCCCCCGCCACCCATCCACCCTTTCTGCTCTGATTTCCCATTTCTTCTGCCAGTTCCTGCCCCCACCCCCCAGCTACAAGCTCCTCCGGGCTTTGCTTCACGCTTCTGAAACACCCACACGGCAGGTCTAGTTGTCTGTCAGATGCCAGGGTGGTTTTGTTCAGCTGCCTTTGATCCGTTCCACAGAACCCATGATGGTTGCTGGGGGTGTGGGGGGGGGCACCTGGGCTTTTGGCAGTCTGCTGTTCCTTTCCACCAAAAGGGGCTCCCGCAGGGTGTGACCAATCCCTAATGCTGGAACAAAACATTCTCTGATAGAAATGCAAAGGTGGTGAAGCCAGAAGACCATAATCTTGCCTCCAAGTCTCAGGACAAAAGCTGGGAGGGGGACCTGAGCTCCAGAACTCAGGCACTCAAGGAGCTCCTTTGAACCCTAACCCTCCCCATCTCCCAGCATCCTTTCCCAACAAAATTCCAGCTTGGCTGTTTCCTCCTCCTCCTCCTCCTCCTCCTCCTCCTCCTCCTCTCGTGCCACTCAGCCATGGATCACTTCCGTTTATCTGTGAGATTCATTCTGCTGGAAAGTAACTTTCCAAGCACTGTCAAACCCATAAGAAAAGACGACAAGTTGCCCTTCCTGGGTTCTGCCCCAGCTCTTGGCTAAATCCTAGTCCTTTAATTAAAAAAAAAGGCCTGTCCATGCTCCTGAGCTCCCGAACTGTTTAGGAGTTCCCGGAAGACCTGGCTTCCTCTCCTGGTTTCCAGAAGGAGAGGCAAAGAGAGAAGACAGCAAAGAGCACAGAAACCAGCCACTCAGAATGCACTGGAGAGGTAATGAAGGCCTTATCGCTTAAAGGAAAAAAAAACCTAGACCAAGACAGGGTCTATAGACATGTGTAACTAATTAAATGCTACAGGGAGAAGAAAAACACAGATTTTGTAGCAACTTTGAATTATGTCTGGAGGTGAAAAAGTCAGCGTGCACAGGGGATAATTAATCACCCAGAGGTGAGATGCCCTGGCGAGCCCAGCTCAGACACACTTCCTGTGCATGCCAAGGCTGGCCGACAATGGACAAGGCAAGACAGCGGCCAGCCGGCAGCAGACTTCTCTGATTCAGAACAGCCAGCCAGGCGGCAGAGCGGAGAGGAGGAGGAGGAGGAGGGCTTGGGCTGGGGAGGCTCCTCCTCCTCCTCCTCCTCCTCCTCCTCCTTGCAAGGGAGCTGTCCTCCTCTCAGCCGGTGGTTATGGCAGGCAGGCCATCCCTGGGTGCTTCAGGCAAGCTGAAGTATGCTGGCTTCTTTGCAGGCCTCCCCCCCCCCAAGCAGAGGCCACAGTGGCGTTCAATGTGGATCTCTTAAGTCACCAGGGCAGTGGCTTCTGCTTTGTCTGGAAGGCGGAGCTCTTCACCTCTCCAGCCTTGGGGGCTCCCCTAGACACAGCTGTGATGTCAACCTCACCACCACCACCACCACCTCCTCCTCCTCCTCCTCCTCGTCTGACCCTCAAAAGGGACCGCTTTGGTAAAGATGGGGCAGGATGTCTTCAGAGGAGGGGGCCAGTGGAGGGCCATCCGGTTCAAATGACTCTCTGCTGCGTCCTTCCGCCTGCCCTCCCCCTGTCCCTCTCCCCCAGTTACATTGGGGATGGGAATCCCTGCTGGTCTCCTGCTCAGACAGAAGAACCCTTCAATAGGCACAACAAGGGTATGATATTCCCTGGCATTCCCAGGAAATATCTGTCTCACATGTGTGAAAATGATTAGTGCAGAAATCCTCAACACCACCACGCCAGGCCTGCTTTGCCTATTTTGTATCCCAATCCCACACAGCCTCTCCTGTTGGGGGTGAGTGGCAGACCCTCTGAGTGCCTTGCCTCATCTCAAGAGCCGTTCTGGTAGGTGAGGCACCATTTCCACCCACGGGCGGTCCTGGCGGTACCAAGGGCTGCCCTCCTGGCCAGACAAGGCATGGCTGGGCCGTTGCCCCTGGGCGGCCCTTTTAAGCTAACGTGGGCCAAACCAGGCAGTGTGGCTCCGGTGGGTGGTGCAGCCGCAGCGGCAGAGCGGCACAGCCCTCTGTGATCCTAAGCCAGACTCCAAGGACAGCCTTCCTTCAGGCTGGCCAAGGAGGAGTGCCCAGGAGTGGCCCTGTTTGGCTGCTCGGGGCCTTTGCCTGCCTGCCCCCAAACTGGCCCAGGGCAAGTTCCCCACCCCCACCCCCTTTGGCAGCCAGGTGGGTGTGGTGCTCCAGAGGATCCCTGCCCGCTCCCTGATCCTAGGATTCTGTGCTGGCCAATCTGCTCAGAATCTGAGGCTGAGCCATGGGCATAAAGATCCCCATTCAGGCGTTCTTGGCTCCACCGTGAGCCACCTGCATGAAAGGTGAGGCTGGTGCGCGTGGCCTCTTTTAACTTCCGAGGCAGCAGGGGCGGAAGCCAAACCACACTCAGGCCCCACCGTCCTGCATAAGGCCAGCAAGTCAACTTCTCTGTGTCTCTCTTTGTGTCTCTTGCTTGCCTCTCTTGCTGTTCAACTTTTTAAATCATGTGGAACATCTTGTTCTCAAAGGCCAAGCCATTGGGGCCTCTCCCCCCCCCTTCCGTGTGTCCGGCCACCTTACACAAAGCCCTTTGCTCTTCCCCATCCAGGCGCTTGTGCAGAAAGACCCGGTGACCTTGACTGCTTCTCAGCTGGAGCCTTTCTGGTGTGCCAAGAAGTAGCAGTGGGCATTGCACTTGGAGGAAGGTGAAATTAAGCCCCTGTCCACTTCGAAGCAAGCTGTTCCACAGCCAAAGTTGTTCCACAGCTCATCTCAGCCATGTTTCTGCTTCTGGTGAGGGGATCATGGATCTTGGTACCTGCAGCAGGAGGGGGTGGGTGATGCCTCAGGTGAAGCCTGGCCCTGCTGGTGGGCATCTCTCTCTGCCCAGGGACCCTCATTGGGCTGCCCCATAGACCGGGAGTCCCCACCCCGCCCCCGCCCCCGCCCCTGGATGCAGAACAGGAGAGAGGGCGAGAGAGCCCCGGGTAAAACCTGATCCTGCCAGATTAGGAAAGGGTCTTAGGGAGGCTTAGAGTCCTTGAATGAGCCTCAGTTCTCGGCCGACGGCCGGTCCCCACCGATGAAAGTGACATTGTAAGGCTTCACACTCACCACCACCCGTGGCCAGGGTCTCCTTGGCACCGGGCCAGGCAAAGGTAATTTTGTGCTGAGTGATATCAGAAGTTGAAATGAGCACCACATACTTTGTGTAATTCCCACAGGCCATAAAACACCTCAGCCCTCTCCCATCCAACATTTATGTGCTTTGCATTAAACTTCCCCCAAATTAGTGCTAAGTGCATTAAAGTTGTAAAAATAGCCTGCCTAAAACCCCATTAAATTTTTAAATTTACAGATCTGCTGCATGGGGACCCATAACTGAAGCTTAAGATGAGGAGGGTGGGGATGCATCCGCCCAGCCCCCCCCTTGCCTTTATTGATAACATAGTTCCAGGCAAATGGGGGGGGATCTGTGGAGGGGGGAGGCAACCTGGAAGGGTCACAATAGGGCCAGAGAGAAAGCTTCAGGCAAAACCAAGGAATGAGGCCAGCCCCACATCCTGGGCTTTTTTTGGGGGGGGGGGGGAACCTCTGAGGCTGACATGACCTGCGCCAAGCTACCTGTAGACCATGGCCATGCAAGGGGTCTCCCAAGGCCACCTCTGGACCCCCCTCTCTCTGGTCAGTATAGGACTGGGGCAACACACACACACCCCATGGTTCAGTGGTTGGGTCCAGGTTTTGAGATACATCCAGTTGGTGTTGAGAGAGAGAGCAAGTCGGAAGGGCTGCCTCCCTGCCATGGGTATGTTGGTTCCCTGGGGCCTTTGTGGGGGAGACGTTATGGCCCTTGGGAGGACAGGGGCCTCCAACAGCACAAAAATATTCAGCCCTGCAGCCCAGAGCTGCCCACGATCAGGTGCCACTGGTGGGTGGGGGTGGGGGTGGGGGGTCTACTGACCATGGAGTTTGCTTCTGAGAGGCACTTTGAAGGCCTGCCTGTTTTGCAAAGTGTGCCTCGAGATCAGGAAGGAACCACTGCAGTCCCCCCGCCCCCGAGACACGAGAAACCCACAATGTGGTCTTCTTAATGGAGCTGGTTCTCCCACGAAACCCAGCGGGAGGAAGCCCCCATGGGCTTGTGCCCAGAGACCTTTCCACGTGGGAACATGGAGCACCTCTGGAGGGGGCACCCATGCCTGCCTCCTCCTTGCCCTGAGGGATGGCGTGGTGGTGGTGGCGGCAGCTGCACACAGAGGCAGAAAGGCCGTTCCTCCCGCAGCCCTAGGAGGCGACCAGCTCCCAGTTGGGGGAAGGAAAAGGAGCCCCCAATACTCCCAGCATCCCTCGGGGCTGCCATCCTGGGCATTGTCCTTCCAAGGCAAGGCTTCTGGCCCAAGCCCTGTTCAAACCTCTCCCAGGCATCCCATCTGAAAGGAGGGGTTGGCCTCTCCCAAACAAGCCTTCATGCTTCTTGGGGACGGAGGTGGTTCTGCATCTTTCCCTCTTCTGGCCCTTTGGGGAAGGGGTGCTGGGCCGCAGCTTCAGGGCAACAGCATCCAAGCAAGCCTCTGGCTTCCCACCTCTTTGCTTGGACTACGCTGGTGCCCCCCCTTCTGATGCATCGTCCAGAGAGTCCATAAACCCACAGCAAGAGGTCGAACACCCATTTACGCGTCTTGGGTAAACCCTAACCCTAACCCTTCCCGCTCCTACGGTTGGAAGCAACCTTCCAGGCCTTCAGTGCTACTCCTCCCAACCCAACTTCTCCTCACAGGACTCAGAAGCATCCCCTGGCTGCCACATGGCTGGACCGTGAGTGTGCATGGGCTGCTTGGGTGTCAAGGATGGGCAAAATGGTGAGAACCAGCATGGCTGCTAACGCTCGTTTGGAAGCAGACTTCCCAAACTAGCCAAGCCTTCCGAGTCCACGCAGATCGCCTCGAAGATGACCCAATGAGGCCTCTGGAAACTGGGAGGAGGGGTGACTCTGCTGAGCAGGCTTTCCAGTGACTGGCCGTCCAGGTGAGGGTGCATGCCCACATGACAGCAAGGCACTGCAAGTCAATGCATAAACCTCAGTGTAGGTCACAAAGCTGACAGAATCGGTCTCCTATTGGCTTCTTAGCTGCCTGTTTGTTTAGTGCTGCTGCTTCAGGTGTGCTTGGCGGAGTCATATAAAAACAGCCAAACCACAAATGTATTTTAAATAGAGAAGGTGAAAGAGAGCAAGAACAGCAATTACAAGCACTTTCTGCATGAACCACCATTAGATCTAAGGAGCCAGTTCTTAAAAGCTGCACACCCACATTGCATAATCTTTAAAGATATTCTTTAGTGGTAAGAAATCTAGCTTAGGACATTCCCTGCTGGGTGGCCCTAGAGAAGGTTAGTCCCAGCTCCCTTGGTTGCACAACATTAAATGCACCAGGCTCTCGCCTACCCTCTGTGTGCCTCTTTCTCCTGGGAGCAGGACCCCCGGAAGACCCAAGACACCCAAATAAAATAAACATCGGAAGTATGTTTTTAGTACTGTTTTCGCCCTTTTTAATATGATGATGTTTCTTAAATTATTTTTGAAAATATATATTGCCATCATTTGCTGTGTTTTGCTTTTCATTTTCTTTTTAATTCTGTTAAGCCTCCTTGAGTCCTTTGGAAGAAAGGTGGGATGTAAGTCAGGCAGGCAGGCAGGCCGATTGTCACTCCATGGCAGGCTGTGCTAGAATTACACTTCCCTGAATGGAGATGAACTCAGAGGAGTTTCACAGGTCCTGGAAAGCTCTGGCAAAACATCGAAGCCACCTGGGGGCGGGGAACCAGGCTTGGTAACTGAACAGCATTGAAAGAGCTTAGCATATTGATGGCAGAGGCCCCATGGAAGCAAACTACCCAGAATCCATCCTGGGTATGAAATCAGCCCCTTCCATTCAGACTGCAGCCCTAACTCCCCACCCCCCACCCCCGTAAAAAAAAAAATACATGTGGAACAAGAGGGATTTTCACCACCACCACCCCCGCCCCATTCCTAATCAGCAGGCAGTCTTTATTTGATCAAGCCATTGTGCTTCCAGCCACCCTGGAGAAAGATGCCAGTATATTCATTTTAGATTACAGATCTTCTGAAGTTTTGACTAAACGTATTTCACTTTTTGAAAAAGGAGCCACAATATTTATAATACAGTTGGTAAAATATTTATATTGTGAAGCAGATTGGCTTGTTGGTTTAAAAAATTAATCTAACATTAAGTGTGTTTGGAACATTTAACTTTTTAAGTATTGAACTGGAAATTAAACAATAGTTCAATTTGTGGTGAGAGGCAAGTGCCAAAAGGGGCATTTATCACACAGAAAAGCAAACACAGTTTTCCCTCTTCTGCCAAAGAAATCAGCTTCTCGAGATATTTTAATGCCCTAGATAAATACTCTCTTTCTCTCTCCCCACCTCTCTTTTCTCTCTCTAAACAGCTTTTATAATAATAAAAATAAAAGTTGGGTTTTCAGGAGAGTTCAAGCAAAACTGAAGACACTATTACCATTATGAGAAAAAGGGAAGATTTTAAGATAAAACGTTCACACACATTCGCACGTGCCACTTCCTGTCCCAGCACTTTAATTAGCTAATGGGTTGGTCTCTGTGTTTGTTTTCTATTTGAAGGCCTGCTATTGCCTGGTGGGAAAATAATGATAAAATTTACTCCCTCAGGGCCAGCTGGCTGTTATGGCTCAGACATTCAATAAAACCGGGACACACTTTCTAAGAAGGCCCGGGCTCAATTAATTTCTAATTCAGCTTCACCCAGATCTAAGGAGTCCAAGGAGGATAGAGAAAGTAAAATGCTTTGATAAAAAGAAAGAAAGAAAGAAAGAAAGAAAGAAAGAAAGAAAGAAAGAAAGAAAGAAAGAAAGAAAGAAAGAAAGAAAGAAAGCCAAGGGGGCCGCACAGTCCAAGGTGCCCATCTTGTGAGCTGGCAATGCCTTGGAGACATCGGAGCTCCTGCTGAACAGAATGAAGATGGGTTCAACGATGGACAAAGGATAAAATGCCCAGCTGCTTTGGGTGCCTCCTTAGGCCAAGCACAGAGTGTGTGTTTCATGAATGCAAAGGAGGGGGTTTCTAGGTCTCTCCACCCTGCACTTTTTGCTCACCCATTCAGGTTTCCCTGCCTTGAATGGCGGAGAAGGCGAGGGTGAGTGTTGATACTCAGAACCTGAGTCTGCCACCTTCACCCACTCCAACCCTGGGAGTTCTTCCTTGCCAGAAATGAGGCTGGAGGCAGAAATGCTTTGCCTTCCCTGCCAGTCTTCAGAAGGGGGGGGAGCACAAAGCACCCCTGACCTCTCCCGCCTGGCCCAAGCCAAGCCCCGCCCTCCGGAATGTCCTCCTGAAATGCAGGCAGGCTGTTGGGAATGAGCCAAGGATGGCTTTGGGGGCCCAGAGGCCCTTGGAGCATGGTCTGGAGCCCATCCACCAGCAGCCCCCTCCTCCTCTTCCTCCTCCTCCTCCTCTTCACCTGCCTTCCTTTAATCCCTTGTTCAGCTGACTAGGTTGAAAATGGAGCATGGAATTGTTTCTGTGAGAGAGCTGACGACCGTTTGAGGCTGGCTCTAAAACTGTGCCATTGTGCAAATATTCCAGCTGGATGGAACTCCTGTGGGATTGGCTCCATGTCGCCATGGTTACTGACCATCCGTGGCTTTATTCGAACGGTTAATTAAAAAGCCTGTTTTACGAGGCTGCCATGCCCAAAGGTACATGGGTACGCCAGCCCAACAAATTTCCTTCAAAGAACTTAACCAAATCATCTCCTTGTCTGGAAGACGTGGGCCAGGTGGATAGAGAGGGTGGCTCCCACACCACAGAGACCCCAGGCCCACTGGAGAACCATGCAAAAGCACCCCCCATCCACCCTGGAAGACAGCAGAAGAGTATCAGACAGAGAATGGGGCAGGGGGGAATGGGGAGGAGAACAAGCCCTTTGGTTGTCCCGGGGCTTAAGCCTGTAGAAGTGTGAAGCGAGAGTGGGCAAGGTCCAGCACAGGAAGGGAGGGTTGCTCTTGACTGGGACTCAGAGAACCCAAGAGACTCTGTGCCAATTAAGGACGGAGGGGACCCTGGCAGAAAGAGCAACAGGCATGGATCCTTCTGCAAACATCTTTTGCAACCTGGATAATGAAGGTTGCAATCCAACAAGACCTGGGCGTGGAGCCCTCTCTGGCCTTTGAAACATTCTCCAGAGCCCTGCCTAGGATGGCACGGACCCTCACCTGTTCTTCCACCAGCACTGGCATGCCACCTCCCTTCTGGGAAACTGAGGGCCCTCAAGCCCAGAAGACTCTGCCCAAGATAATCCTGGATCTGACCTTCCTTTAAGGCCAGGTGGGGTTATGTGGGAAATTGCCTAATTAGTGTTCCCAATGGAAGAGTAATTGGGGCGGGGGGGGGGACAAACACTGGCCTGAAATTACGGGAATCGGGCGCAATTAAAAGAAACAATCACCCTCCTGGATTCGATTTGCCCTTGCTTCTGGGTGGGGGTGGGGGGCCTGGGAAAGGGAAGGGGCTGGGGAGCTGGCTGTGGGGCTGATCTGTTCAGCCACCCCACCCCCACCCCCCCCCGGGACTATTTCTTGTTTTCTATCCTTTGGATTCATTTACCTCCGTCGCCTCTCTCTCTCTCTCTCTCTCTCTCTCTCTCTCTCTCCTCTGTCTGTGTGTGTGTGTGTGTGTGTGTGTGTGTGTGTGTGTGTGTGTGTGTGTGTGTGTGTGTGTGTGTGTGTGATCTAATGAGCACAGCACTGGGGCCACTTGTGCCTGGAAGGACCACAGCTGGCATGCCGTCCAGACTGGCTTACAGGTTGTTTGTGGCTACTTACGAGAAAAGGAATTTTTTTTTCCCCCCCGGAGGCGAGGCGAGGAGGCGCTTGACTCTTCCGCTCCGCTTGGTTCGCACGGCGGTCGAAAGAGCGGCTCAAGTGCTCCCGCCTCCCGGTAGTTCCTTCCGACGCTTCTCCCGGGGCTGTGCCAGGAGGACTCGCGGCTGCGCGGCCGATGGCCCTTCCTCCGGAGCCCGGCGCTCCCCGCCAGGGTTGGCGAAAGTGCGGAGCCCGGGCACTGCCCCTCAGGAAGCGCTGGGCCACCTGGGCCCGGCTGGGCCTCGCAATCCGACCAGGAGGATGGGACGGATCCAAATATTTGGGAGCGGTTTGGGTGCCGTTCTGGGAACTGAAAAAACAAAAGTGGTTCCCTTCACCTTCCTTATGAGGCTTGCGATGAAACTCAGCAAACAAATTGCTCGTGTGTGTGTGCGTGCGTGCGTGTGTGCGTGCGTGTGTGTGTTTCCTTTCTAAATATG
The DNA here is from genome assembly GCA_037367245.1 of Phrynocephalus guinanensis. NCBI lineage: Eukaryota > Metazoa > Chordata > Lepidosauria > Squamata > Agamidae > Phrynocephalus > Phrynocephalus guinanensis. The sequence continues at coordinate 206,411 of CM074748.1, read as the reverse complement.
TATGCCCTGTTTGATATTCATTTCTCGATTAATTGGTTTATTAAGATGATTTCTGCATACTCGCTAATTCAGTAATTCTGTTTGTCTTGTGTTCGGCCAGTGGCGTTCCTGGCCCTCCGTCCTGTCCCCCCCCCCCTCCAGCCACTCCATATAAGGTAATAGGCTTTGGCTGAGAGTTTCAATGTATGAAGAGGCCAAACTCAGTCTAAATGGTTAATCGAAATCAAAATGAAGGGAGCCAGTTTAACGGGGGAGTTTATAGATCAAGTCTCAGCCCGTTAAATGCCAAAGCTTCTTCCTGAGCCGGCGTTGCGCTCTCCCCCGCCCCTCCCAGAGGAAAATAGGGCGCTGATTAGTGAATTGGAAGGAGGTCTGTTCCAAGAAAGCAAAGTGCTCTGATTATATAACACCCCACAACACTTCAAGTAGTCTCTGGGTGGTTTATTTATTTTAGAGTTTTTTTACCCCGCCTTTCTCCTTGGAAAAAGGGCCCAAGGCAGCTTACAAAATGAGGGATAATATACAGTCCAGTACAATGAACACATATTCAAGTTTGAGAACAAGGAATAGAGGAATTACCGTTTAATAACAGCATGCAGGCTACACATTGCCCCCCCACCAACCCCCAGCAGGCTAGGTACTCATTTTACCCACCTAGAAAGGATGGAAGGCTAAGTCAACCATGAGCCAGCTGCTACCTGGGATGGAAGCCCAGCTCCTGAGCACAGTTTTAGCTGCAGGACAGGCATTTAACCACTGCACCCCAAGGCTCCAGAAGAAGCTGGACTGCAGCCAGGGGGTGAGGTGTGTTTCTTTTTTTCCTTTTTTCTTTTTTGTGGTGGTGGGGGAGATGTCTTCCCTCCCTTCCCACTTTCATTTCCACATGTCCTTAGGTGCTGAAGGGGGGGGCTGGAGGGCAGACTGTGTTGAGAGAGAGCTGGCCTCTAAGCATGCCCCCACCCCACACCAGGCTCTGTCTACATAAATGAAAGCATGGATGGTGGGGGGATGGATAGAGGAGGGCTGTTTCTATTCCTAAAAGGCAAAGCCTTTAGCACAGAAAAATCTCTCTCTCTCGCCCCCCCCCCTTAATTTCAGACATGCAGAAACTTGGTTCTGAAAACTCAGGAGCAATGCGCAGGAGCAATCTCGCCATTGCTTAGGTTTAGAGGAGAAGGTAGTAAAATCCCCAGTGAAATCCACAAGCACGACCTCTTTGCTTTGGTTTTTCACTTTTAACATAGAATCAGTTTGGGGTGGGGGCATGACTAGAAACACCTCCCCTCACCATCTTCTGTCAATCAGGCCCTGCTGTGCTGAGACCACCACCACCACCCATCCTTACTTCCTTAGTTTCAGGCTGAACAGGCATTGAATCCATAGGCATGAGTGTCTCCGCCCTGTCAGGTCAGGTGCTGAAGATAAACGCCGGTCTTAAAGAGCAGGAGAAGCAGGGGAGGCCCGAGTGCAATGCAGGTGTTTATAATAACCCTCTTCCAAGGGTAGCAAACCTTGGATGTTTGAGGAGTGTTCCTCTCCTGGAAAGCCTTTTGCTGGAGGCTGGGAAATGGCCAGCGTGCCACCGCTGCCCCATTGTGTGCTCAGCCTGGGCAAAGTGGGTGACCTGCTGCCAACCCCCCCCCCCAGTCTGGACCTTTTCCCAGCTGGCCTGGGGTGGAGGAGGCCACCAGGGCCAAATTGCCCCATCGGGCACCCATCCCCACCACCATCGCATTTAATGCTGCTGACAGAGATAACTGAGCCGTGTCCCACTTCCTTTCACTTTCCCATTTTGTTTCTTGTTGTTTCTAAAGGCATTTTGTTTTATTTATTTTTGAGTGTTTTTACCTTGCCTTACTACTTGGAAAAGGACCCAAGGCAGATTACAGTTAGGAGAGACAACATACATTCCATTAAAATTAAGACACATTACATTTGAGAAACAGGGAATTGAGGGGTATCTTAAAGCATTAAAGGGAAAGGGACAGGTTCCCCCCACATATGCATGCTAGTCGTGTCTGACTCTAGGGGAGATACCCATCTACGTATTCATGCCAAAGAGCCAGGCTTGTGCACGTCCGTGGCCATGTGGCTGGCATGGCTGCAAGGAACTGCTGTTTTACTTTCCCACTTTTTACGGCGGTACCTATTTACTTACTTGCATTTACATGCTTTCAAACTGCTAGGTTGGCAGTATTAGAAGACAACATTAAAACTAACAATTGATAACAGAGTGTCAATGAAATCATACATAGTGTCAATGTAATAAACACAATGTTATAAATGGTTATAAACACAAAGACTGTCCATAGCAGGGCAGAAGACCAGGTCTAAGAAGTGGCCTGCAGGATGGGTTGGGGAAGACACCATTTGAGCCAGACCCACTGTTGACCAGCATGGATGTTCATGTCCCTAAGAACAATGAGCCGTGGGGACTCCAACACCACCCCTGTTACCAATTCAGTTAGCTGAGAGAGATGTTGTGCCACATGGAGGGGGGGTGCACCAAGAGAATTTCCATTTTGTTACTGGCTCCTTCTTTTAGGAACAAAACCATATAATGCATTCAAAAACTTTCCTCCTTGTGCTGCTGTTTCTCTTTGGATATTTTAAAAAAAAAAACCAACTGTTAAAGAGCTTTTTTCCAACCAAGATTGGCACAATGTGTAACAGGAAGGTCAAAGGGGATCAGGCTGTCCCCCTGGAACAGCCTCCAGAACCCTCTTTTCTCCCTCCCCCCCCCCCTGCATGCCCCCCCAGCTACCTCGACCTCTGCCTTTGGGGTTGATTTCAGACCCTGCTGTTGAGGGAGGGGCTGCCTTCCTTCCTGCATGAAGCTTACAGCATCGCAACAAGCCAAGCGTGTTCGTCCTTTTTAATACTAATAGCCCCATTTTTAATAATGGTGTTTTTCCAGCAATTTCAGTCCATCAAGGTGTCACAGGGGTATGGATGAAAATGCTTCTAATCCCTTTTAATAGATTCCATTTGACGGTCAACAGGTCTCAGGGACCCTTACCAGCACCCCCCCCCAGGTTGCTGTGTCACTCAAGGGTGACCCTGAAGGTTAATGATGGGGGGGTGGCTTTCCTAGAAGAATGGCCCAGTGTCCATCCTTGGTGCGGGGTGGCCCTAAGGAGATGGCAGAGGCCAGCATCTCTTTCAAGAGCTGGGGCAGGAGCAGGCCTCCGAAATATTCCCTCCTTTCCTGCTCCGGTCCATTTTGGAGGATCAGAGGGCACAGAAAGGGCCCCATTACCCCTGCCCATGGGAGCTCTCTCTCTCTCTCTCTCTCTCTCACACACACACACACACACATTCACACACACAGAAAGAGAGAGAGAGAGAGAGAGCACATATGGCATGGCTGCCACTCTTGTTTGTCTTGGCATTTGGAGACTTCTGGGGTGCAAAGGTTCTTTTAGGCTTAATTTTCCCAGCAGGGGCCGTGGGGGGGAAAGCCCAGCCACGTGTCTCTTGGAGTGTTTGTCCAAAGAGACAGAGCTGAGATTCCAGGTGGGTCCATCACCGTTATCATCCCTTCTTCTCCTTTTAAAAGCCTGGCATGGGAAGTGATGTGAAGAGGGCATCCAGGGCACACACCCCACTCTCAGCCTGCCCCACAAGAGTATTTGAAGCAGGAGCTCTCCAGCTTTGAAGTAGGGGAGTACAGTTGAGGCAGGCAGACATTACTTTTTTTTAAAAAAAGCTATAACCCCCTAGAATATCCAGGGATACAAAGGAGGCTCTCCCATTCAGGAAATGGCTACTTTCATGGAAGGGGCCAGTAACAAAACATCCACTTCCAAAGAGCCCAACTGCTTCCTGAGGGCTCTGCTGAAACGGCTCAGAGAGCGCATGGCAAAGGATCGAATCCAGTGAGGAGGTGAGAGACACATGAGCCCACGGGTTGTTCCTCACTCTTTATCTTTTCAAGCTCTACATAGAGATTGGGACTCTTGGCTTTCATCCTTCCTGTTTCCTGCTCTCCTCAGACACAGGGAGGCGGCAGGCTCACACAGCTTCTGCCTGATGGGTATCTAAGAAGACCTGGGACCACAGAAACCCATTCTGGAGATGGACATAAATAACACTTTCCTTCCTGTCGTGGGAGCATTGCGCATTCATGAGATTCAACTCATTCATCTTCCACATGCACTCAGCAGGTATGATCCCAAGGGAAGTGGGCTGTCTGAGAGAAAGTTTTCAGGACCTTGGACAGCTCCCATGAACCACAACCTAAAACTGGGGACAGATTTGCAGCCCTCCTGAACATGGAATCTCCAGCCCCAGCGGCTTCCTCCCTGGTCTATACACACATTTTAGAAATGCAATTAGCAGCATGTAGTTCCTCGTTATTTCCCCCTTCTTCTTTTTTACTAGTCTCCAAAGCACTCACACATTGAATAGTAAGAAAATAATCTTAACCCAACCTGAGAATGAAGTAGAGGTGAGGTCTGCGCTCAGAAGGACAAAACCATGGGTTTTCCTCCAAAACCCATTTCACCAAAGGGAAAATGAAGAGGTTCCAAGAAAAGTCACTTGGCCAAGAAACTACTAAGTGGAAATATGAGATATGGGATGCAGGTGGGAGAGGGTGAGAGAGGATGGGTATCCAGATCTAAATTCCAGATCACATGTTTGTCACCACAGAGGGAAACCAGACTCCCATTTTACTAAAGGGGCACTGATGATGGAGAGAGAGAAACACCCACCCAGGTCCAAGTAGCTCTGCTTGGCAGGTCCATCCTCCCTTAGGCTGGCTGGCTAGTGGGATATCACACACACAGAGAGACACAGACACACAGACACACAGACACACAGACACACAGACACACACACACACACACACACACACACACACACACACACACCACTGTGCGCTGCACCTCCCAGTCCTCCTATGGCAGAAACCCAGGGGAACAAACAACCACCCAAGAGTCTGCTTGTGGCATCTCTGTAGGAGCCACTCTTTCCAATTGGGGGGGGGGGGCAGGAGGAATAGTGCCACCCCTCCAGGGGTACAACAGTAGGCCTTGGGGGGGGGTGTTCCACCCTTTGGCCCTAATTTACAATCAGGAGGGAAAGGGGGGCTGCTCTCTTTTCAGAAGAGTGGTTTTTGCTGGTCTGTCCCACCGCCATTAAAAACAACCAGCCCCAATTGGGGTAAGAAATGTGTCAGGTGGGGGGGGGAGAGAGAGAGAGAGACACAAAGCCCTGCTGTAGCTCAAGCCTAAATGTCGCCTTTCAGGCTGACATTCTCAAGAAACCTAATGAGAACAATTAAAGGTAATTTCACTTATTTTGATCCCTGAATAAACAAAGGACTGGCCACCAGATGCTCTTCAGAGCTGGGAGGGAAAGCAATGGGGGGGGGAGGTTGCAGGGAGGGGCAGAGGTCAGAACCCACGGAGCCTCTGCTGGAAGGCAGTCCCTCCCGGTTGGTCACTGAGCCCCAACGAGCACCCCCTGCTGGCTGGGGGAGCCCCATTCCCTTCCTGGTGCCTCCCCATAGGAGTGGGGGTGCAAAAGAGGGCCCAGGGGTGGCCCAGGGTGTGGGGGTGGGAGAGGGTGAAGAGGCTCAGGGCTGGCAGGAATCTTCATCTGCTCAAGGGGCCACATCGGGGAGATGGGCAGGCAGGCCGGCAACCGGGGGGGGGGGCTTCTCCAAAGTGGTGCCTGCCCTTTTCTCCTGAATCCACAATTTCATGGCTGGGGGGGGGGATACGTTGTGTCCTTGGAAGGGAGGCAGGAGGCCAGAGAAGGAAGCAGAAGGGTGAAGCCTCCCCTCTCCTAAGTGGCAGGGCCTCCCCCATTTTAGCCCACCCCTCCTGGTGGCTCCCACGTGGCCACTGCTTGTGGCTTCCAACAGGCCCCCCAAAGGCACCAGGGGCCAGAGCAGTGACAGGCAAGTTTTGGGGAGGACCCGACAGATATCTTTTATATGTTCACACCAGACACTCTGCAAACTAAGAGGCAGTCTCAGGGGGAGTGTATCTCCCCCCCCCTTCACTTGCTGACCACAAACACACACATGCTGATGTTTGCAAAGAGATGTTTTAACTGGCAGGATGCTGCAAGAGAGGAACCCACTTGAAAGCGAAGGAAGAGGTGAAGGGGGGGGGGGCACTTCTGCAGGGCTGCTTGGCCCTGAGCCTGGCTCCGCTCCTCTTGCCCCATCACGCCTGGGCAGTGAGAATAAATTTCACCCCTCTGACTTCCCAGTCGTTAAAATCCAATTGTAAGTTCCAACATCCAAGCGGCGGCAGATCTTTCCCTGCAGGGTTGACGGGCTGACGGCGTCCCACTTCGCTCCCAAAGCCAGGGAGAGCGTCCGCCTGGCGGCTGGAGCCGCGGGCTCGGTCGCCCAGGGTGGGAATTCCAGTCTTTGGGGGCGGCTGAGATCGGGAAGGCTCCTCCGGGGGAGAGGATGCTGCGGGGAATGAAGTTTCCGGCAGGGTATGACTTCAAGCCCCCTCCCCAAGACAAGGGAGGGCCTCCTGCCATCTCGGTTGCCGCGAACAACCCCCGTGAGCGGAGGCGAGGCCCGCCGCCCATCTCTCTCCACCCCCCTCCACCCCCCACCCCAAAGAAGAACCGCAAAGGCTTGGCCCGAAGCAAAGGACCGGTGGTGCGCAATCCACAGTCGTCTTTCTGGGCAGCATCCTGTAGCTTTAGCGCCGGCGACTCCTCGTCAGAAAACCTAGCGACATTCGGAGCTCCCGCGGTTGGACAGAATCCCTGGCAGGGGACGGCGGGAAACTCTCCCTCAGGCTTCCTGCAGCAGGCTCTTCCGGGGGGGGGCTGTGCTGGGGTTCAAGCAGACTCCAGAAGGGGAAAGCAAGGTCTCCCTCGGATCCAGGATGCAACGTGCGTGCCTGCGTGTGTGGACCCCCTCTCCTGAGCTCTGTTGCAGGACCCCCCCCCCCCCCCCCGTGGGCAGCGGCCTTCTCCCACAGGGCGGACCGCCTCGCCCACCCACCCACCCCGCCCAGAGAGACCGCCTTCCTTGTGTTCCTTGGAGAGGCTCGGGGACCGAGGAGCGAGGAAGGAACAGAGGGGGCCCAAGTGTTGCTGCCAACCTCCCCGGGGACCAAGAAGCTCAGAAAGGACACCCCACGGAGGCTGCCGAGAGAGCCCGAGCGCGGGCACCACCACCCCCAGCGCCGCAGCCGCCGCCGCCGCCGCCCTCCTCCCTGGAACCAACCAGCTGCGGCGGGGGGGGGCAGGTCCAAGCTGGGTCCCCGCTCTCCCCACCCCCATCCCTCCCCTTGGGCCGGGAGGGCACTGGATCTGCAAGCCATTATCCCTCTGTTATCTTTCTGGGGTTGGGGTTGGGGGTGGGGGTCGAGGCGAGCCATCTGGAAGCACTTACCCGTCGCCAGCCGCCGCCGCCGCCGCCGCCGCCGGGGAGAAGGGAGGTCAGCGGGGCGGCCGGGACGCAGAGAAGCGGGAAGGAGGTCCCCCGGCAGAGGAGCGGCGGGATCCTTCGCTGCCGAGGGGGCGGCAGGGCGTCCTTCCCAACCCGGTCGGCCGCGGCGAGGACACGCCCGGAGGTGCAAGAGAGGAGGCGAAGGGGTGGGGGGCGCGGGGGGGGGGGGCGGCTCCGGAGGCCCGAACAGACACACCCTGCCTCCCCGGACCAGATGTTGCAGGGAGGAAGGCCTCCTCCCAAGAAGGACACGGGGGTGGGGTGGGATGTTTAAAGAGAAGGGAAGACCTGAGAGTAATAAGTTTTCACCCGAGGTGAATCTGCTGGTGAGGGAGGGGGGGCGGGGGGCGGTTATCCCGGTTAGCTGGGAGTGATCTTTGGGTGAAGGTCTCCAGGTGAGAGAGAGGGCCGAGCTCCTCTGGTCTGCAGCAAAGCAGTTCAAAGCGCAGGAGCCCCCCCTCCTCCTCCTCTTCTTTCGCCCCTGGTCACGGCGACGTCGGGCCTGGGTTGACAGGAGAACTCAACCACGGGGCAAGCTGAGCGAGGGAAGGGCCGGGCGTTGAGCTGCTTTGTCTTCTTTTTCTCCTGAGCAATTGTGGGTGAAGCAAGTGGGGGCAGGCGTCACCCTCCCAGCCCCCCCCAGCCCTCCACAGTCTAGAAGAGGACAGTCACTGATGCTGGGGGTGGGGGTGGGGGGGGAGTTGCCAGCACCCTTGATAGTAGCCCTCATTAGGGTCACTGGGTCGGTCGGTAGCCCCTCCATTATCTTCCACAACACGCCACGTGGGGGGGGGCGGCAGCGGCGTGGGGGGGGGCGACTTTCTGTCGGTTTATGAGGTGCAACAGGAAAGGAATGCAGTGCACGGTTTAATTAGGGACTAGGTGCCTGGAGTGGGAAGCGGAAAGCCAGGCGGGATGGGGGCATCCTGCCCCAAACAAGCAGCAAGCTACTGCAGGCACAGCTTTGAAGTTCAGCCCTCAGATGCTGACTATAAAGTCGAGTGGCACCAGTGCCCCACTGAGAAGGAGCAGGAGAGGGCGCAGGGGAGGGGAGGTGCCAGGGCAGCAGCCAGCCTGGGGGTCCCCGAGAAGGACAGGTCCCCAGCTGCACAAGGGAGCCAAGCCTGCTGTCCAGAGGGCCCTGGAAAGCCTCTCCACCCCAGGCTGGTTGCAAAGCCTCTCCACCCCAGGCTGGTTGCAGGCCCCACAGCGTTGGGTAAGTCTCCCCCCCCACCCCGTTCGCCCAAGGACTCTCTCTGCAGCCCTGTCAGGAAAGCAGAGGCAACCTGGTGCGCAAATTTCCTCCAGCCTTTGAAATGTGTCAGGGTGTGGGTGTGTTCTTCTGTTCACCAGTTGCTGCAAAGGCAGTCTTGACTTCTGTGGCTCCTGTGAGGCTCACCAGTTTCAGATGGCATAAGCCTTCGTGGACAGTAGCCCATTTTACCAAAAGCCAACTGAAGACGTGGCTGTGGGCCATGAAATCTTACACCAGGCAACACGCCTAACACTGTTGTGATGTTTCTCAATTTTTCTGCCACTAGAGCTCAAAAAGTGACATACAGTAACTATTAAAACTGGATTTAAAGCACATTTTAAAAACCAGATTATGATATTTCATATAAACAGACTTAAGAGATTTCCTCAAAGCTCATTTTTAAACCAATCATGCAGGGCAAAGCCTTTCAGGAGAAAACTGTTCCTGGCTGACCACTGAAAGTTCAGCTGAGGTGGAGGCAGCTGGCCCTTCCCTTGGGAGCAGCTCTGCTCCACAAAGTCTCTCTGTGTGTGTGTGTGTGTGTTACTGCAGGAAACTGGGCATCCGTTGCCCTCCCCAACCTCACCTCTTAGGATGCCAGGATGGGCGGCTGGCCCCCCACCTCGCTCAGCAATGCCTGGCAAAGGTTCCCTCCTCGCCGTCTCCCAGAACAGCCCAGAGCCAAACAGAAAAACACTTTTGACCCCCCCCACACACACACACCTTCCACTGAGTTTCCCAAGGAAAGAGGCACAAGATGCAGCTCAATGGTTTGGCTTTGTCACTCCTGAATTGTCCTTCGACATTCTGGCAGACGTTCTGAAACCGTCCATAAATCCGTTTCAAGATGAGATTTATGGAAAAAAAGTGTTCTGCTTATATACTGCCACATAGTGCTTATAGCACTCTCTGGGCAGTTTACAATTTTGCAGGCTACACATTGACACCACCACCGCCGAACAAGCTGGATACTCATTTTACCTACCTTGGAAGGAGGGAAGTCTGAGTCCACCATGAGCCTTGAGCTACCTGAGACTGAACCCCAGGTCTTGAGCACAGTTTTAGCTGCAGGGCAGGCATTTTAACCACGGTGCCACAAGGTGCCATGGCAGTCCTTACTTTCTGCCATTTTCCATGCTGACCTCAGGCCACCAACAACCCTGCACTAGATGCTCCTCCTCCTCCTTTTTTGTATCATGGAGGGAATCAGAGCCTCTCGTTCCAGTGCCTCCCTTTCCATGAACAAACCATTCCTGGACAAAGACAGCTGATGCAGCGATAAGGCCACAGCCCGCAAGGGGCAAGGTGAGCACAGGTGACCATGTGGAGGCCAGAAAGGCAGGGCAACACTGTGGTTTGAGGTCAGGCAGGAGTCTGCACAGCCCAGTTAGTTTTCTTCTTTAGGATAAGAAACCAAGGGCCTTTTTACACGACCCCTAAGATCCGCTGGTCCCTTAAATTCAGACCAGAGATCTTGTTTGTCGCTCTCCCTGCGTTCCCACCCCCTCCGCACTTCCTTGTTCTGTCTGTGTGAGGGGAGGGAGAAAAAAAGGGAGAAAAGAATGCACTCTTACCTCCAGAGTGCCGGTGGAAGTTGCTCGGACCCCCCCCCCATCACTTCCTGGTTCCTCTTAAAGGGGCGGGAGGCAAAAAAACAACAACAAAAAGAAGCGAGTAGAGCCTGGCACTCTCCGCATCAAAATTTTTCACTCTCCCAGAGCAGGTACTTGAAAGGCGTGCTGGGTCGCGCTTAGGTGGGCGGGGTCGCACTTAATTTTCTGTTAGCTCTGGAGCTGGTGGGGAAACAATTTTAAGCTCCGGAGCTGGGAGCCATTTGCAGCGGAGCTTAGGGGTCGTGTATAAATGCCCCAAGAGAGAGAGAGAGAGAGAGAGAGAGAGAGAAAGAGAGAGAGACCCATGCGTAGCCCACCCACCCCCCAGCAATCCTCCCCCGGCCCCCTCCTCTACTCAATGCCATGCTAATCCTAAACCTCCCACCCTCTCTGCCTGTCTCTGTGCCATCATCGGTGACACACATTTCTCAGATGAGAAGCCGGAGAGGCAGGGTTTAAGCCTGACCTCTCACCCAAAGCTGTGTCTCTAATCAAAGGGCAGCAAAACTCTCCTGGGCCCGGCAAGTCATCAAGGCCTAAACCCTGATAAAACCCACCCACCCACCCCCAGCAACATCCATTCAATTTCCTTCCATCAGATCAGCTTGCAGCTTTAGCAAAGCTACTTGCAGGGTTGCTCGCCTGAGACCATCTGGGCCAGCAGGGATGGCACTGGAGCCAAGGAGCATGCGCACACGTGCCTGCCCCCTGTTCCTCTCACCCTCTGCCTGGCTGGTGGACGCTCCCTCAGTGTTGCTTTACAAGGCCCTGAAAAGGAGCATGGGTGCCATTCACTCTGTGGGGAACCCCCTGCTCAGCAGAAGCAGAGCCTCCGCAGGAAAGGAGGAACGGCCACCATGAGAGGTCCACATGCCTCCTTAGAAATTCTGCTCAAAGCTCTGGAGTCACTCCTCCAATGCCATCCAGTCCATCCGTTTCCCAACAAAGCTCCTCCCCATCCCACCTTCTCTTGCCCTCCATGGCTGGCCCCTGAGGACACCCCCGCCACCCCAAGAGAGGCAGCTAAGCCCTTCTTCCAAGGCTGGTCAAGCCTCCCACACCCCACTTCCCCCTGATGGGCACCAGAAGGGAGGGCAATGCAGCCCTGCCCCCTTAACTGAGGGGCAAGGCCCTTACCTGTGAGAGGAGCACACCTCCATCTCCAAAGGGCTCCTTCTCTCCCCTGGGACTTCTACTGGCCTCCAGCAGGCCTTTCTATGGCTCAGGGGAAAGAGCTGAGCAGTAGGTGGGCTCCCCAGGCACCCACCACCCACCCCACCCTCAACTTCTTCTGACCAGAGCCAGGGCCTGGCTTTGTGATAGTCAGCTCCCATTTGGCAGTCCTAGGCAGCTGGCAGGAGGGTTAATTGGAAATATGCTAATTGGGAGCAGGGCAGCCAGCCAGCAGGACTGTTCCTTTTTGGGGAAGGCAGCACTGGGCACGGTGTCCGCAGGAGATGAACTCCAGGCAACCCAGGACCCACCTCCAGGGGCTCCTCTGCTCTGGCAGGAAAGAAGGAGGCAGGGAGCCCCACGGATGCCCACGGCAGTGTGTGTGTGTGTGTGTGTGTGTGTGTGTGTGTGTGTGTGTGTGTGTGTGTGTGTGTGTGTGTGTGTGTGTGTGTGTGTGTGTGTGTGTGTGTGTCCCATGCAGCCTCTTCTGAGGAGGCCCAGCAGCGTGGCCCAGCAACTATGCCCTTTTGGCAAGCAAGGCCTTTTCGGGTCCAGCTCCCTGGACTGAGAAGCCCAGATTGTGTCAGCCGCTGTGAGACACCCGTTCCGACACAGAAAAGAGGAAGGAAGGGAAAGCAGCAAATTGTTTTACATCTCTGCCTCAAGACTGTGTCCCACATTTAAAAACTGTGTGCTTAAGACAACACCTCCCTAAGACATCCCGCAGGCACATCATTTGCCAGATGCACACCCGGCCTAGAGCAATGGAACAACTGGATCAGCTCTGATAGAAAGCAGCTGTGGAAGACCTTATGGGGCAACCCGAGGTCCACATGCAGGGGACCCCTAGACCCTTCGGAAGGAGGCTGTCACTCTTGCTCCCCAGCGCCAGGCAGGTTCTCCACCCAAAAATGCCACTTTCTATTTAATGGAGAGCAGGTCCTTCTAGGGAATCACCAGCACAAAGACCAGGGCCTTCATCTGTGCCCAGCGTTGCTTGCAGTTTGTGTGTGTGTGTGTGTGTGTGTGTGTGTGTGTGTGTGTGTGTGTGTGTGTGTGTGTGTGTGTGTGTGTGTGTGTGTACGCGTGAGGTGGGGAGAAGAGGGGGTGGGAGGGCAACAGGCAGCCAGGCCAGGATCCTCTCCCTTCCCCTCCCCTCCCCTCCCCTCCCCTGCCAGGGCTGCCCCATGCCATCTGCCTGCCTCTTTGGACGCTGGGGGTTCCTGCCATGCCCCCCCCGGCCCATTCTGGGTGGGGACCTCTTCCAACCTTAAGGGTTCCGTCAGAGCTGCAGCAGGACCCAGGTGTCAGCAAGGTTGGGGGTCTGGGCTCGAGGGAGCCCTGGCTGGCATGGGGCAGATCCACACTCTACACACCTGCCTGTGTCCCTTGGAGTTGCTTGGGGTGTTGCAGAGGAAGTGGGCAGCTCCTTTCATCTAAAGAGAAGGTCAGGCTCACAGCCCCCCCTCCCCGTCTGGGAGAGACCTGGGGTCAGTCTGGAGGGGGTGGGCGGGATGGGGAGGGAGCATCTCCACCTGGTTCCTATTAGAAGGTCTCCTTTCTCCCAGAGAGGTCGGCATCGGCACACCCCAATTATCCAGCCAGCCTCCCACTGAGGCAGCAAACCATTTAAAAAGCAGTGGTGTGGCTTGGGGGGGGGGGGGCTTCCCCCCTCCCCAGGTTATTTTCCAGGGAAAACAGAGGCCTGGTTTAGCAGGAGGCCCCCACCCACCCACCACCTCCTCGGCCCTGGCTGCCGCTGGTGTACCATTGCGCGGCTGAGAGGTGTCCCTTTGGGCAACAGGAGCTCAGGCTTCTAAGAGGCATTCCTTCTTCTCCCACCCTCACTCCGTAGGTCAGGGGAACGATCCACGCTACTTCCCCTCTCCCTTCTGGGAGGTTGCACAGGAATGGAAATGAGACCCGAGGGTGAGGGGTCCAAAAAAGGAGAGAGCAAAGCTGTGGGAGCCAAAGGGAACCCTGCAGGACCCCCCATCCCCATCCACCCCCAAGGGATGCCTGCTGCCCTCCCAACGTCTACTCCACTCCTAGGACTTCTGCTGGGAAACCGGATGCCGAGTAGAGTAGCATAAAGGCCAAGGAGAGGAAATAAACAGGGTGGGCTTGCCATCTCAAGACAGGAGGGGCCCGCACCTTAAACCTCTCCCACAACAGCCAGAAGCCAAGTGAGGAAGAGGAGGAGGAGGAGGAGGAGGGCGCCACAGCCACCATGCTCCCCACCTGCCTGCCTGCTTTGCCCCTCACTTGATGCATGGTGGAGGAGGCGGCAGAGGGGGTCTCACCGGCAAGCCTCAGACCTCCAGCAAACTGCTCAGAAGACACTGGCTTGGTGGGTGCCTCTCTCTCCCCCACACCCATTCCATTTTCCCCACCTGAGAGCAGGTTCTTGTGTCCAAGTGCCAGCAAAGCCCCAGGGGGGGTGCCAAAGAAAGAGTGAGCTGGACAGCAGAGAGGTATGGTGGCCCCACCCTTGGCACTCTTGCAAACTGATGATGTGGACCAACCTCTGATGGCTGGAAGCCTCCACAGAACTGGGAGGGCCGGGGGTGTCCCCAGCTGGAGAGGAAAATCTAGCATCAATTGCCAAAAAGCCCAATCACCACCACCATTGCCACCGTCTGGAGCCACTTCCCAAAGGAGCGAAACAAACAGCCCTGGTGCTTCTCTGAGGGTGAGCCTCATCCTCTGACACTCGCCACCCCCACCCCCATCACTGGTGCTTCACAAAGTGTTTTGAACTGGTTGTTGTTAAGGTCGTTTGGCTATTTTGTTGCCCTTCCATTCCTTGGAAGCACTTTTTGTTTTGTAGAGAGGTAGGTCTGTTAGTCTGTTGCAGCTAAAACAAAACAGAGCAGAACGACAGCCAAGAATGGAAACAGTGTGGCAGATCCACCTAAGATTCCCCCTGAAACTCCTGTGACTGGGTGAAAAGCCAGTCCTTTGGGGTTTACTCTTTGGAAACATGGTATCCAGAAAGATCTAGCTCGCAAATACAATTGTAACCAAAAGGAGAAGCACCTTCTCCTTCACAGAGCCAGAGTCCAGGGTCTGGCAGTTGTCATTTGCCCCTTCCCTCAAGTATGGAACAGCTTCTGAGTTGCCTCGTTTGTGAAGCAGACACGGCTTTGAGAGGGAGGCAGGGTGAGTGCTCCCTTGTGCCCTGTGGATCCCACCATGAAGTTCAGAAATCCCAGTGAGATCCTCAGCCCATGCCGAAGGCCTAGGAAGGCCAAGACTCGCATCACGCAGCTGACATATAACCACCAGAGAAGCTGCACTGGTGGAGTGAAAGGCGGCTTCCTTCTTGACCCCCTCCAGGTAAGGAGACCTGGCCCACCTAGGTTCTGCCTGTAGCCAATGCAGGGTGTGTGTGTGTGTGTGTGTGTGTGTGTGTGTGTGTGTGTGTGTGTGTGTGTGTGTGTGTGTGTGTGTGCGTGCGTGCGTGCCAGCACGTGCCGAGAGTCAGATGTATCTTTGCATTGCTTCCCAGGCGCCAGAGATTCTGCTGACCTCCTAACAGGCACTTGCTCAGGCAGATCCTAAGCCTGCAGGAAGGAAGGCTCGGCTGCCCAGAGGAGTCCCAAGGGTGTCTGCTGATCTACGGACATCTTCCTGCACAGCACCCTTGCAGGTTTCCTCAGACCCAGCTGGATGACACAGGTTCCCCATCACAGTGCCTGGTGGGCTGGGGCACCTGAATAGAGTCATGTACTCCTGCAATGTTGGCATGAAGTTCCATGTGTTGATTTATGCTCTGCTCCATTCTGGAGGCTCAATCTTGGACTTTAAAAAAATGGCTGGGCGTTTTCTGGCTTGGCTGTCAGGTTTTCCTTGCTTTGACTCCGTCGTGCACAGGAGGCTGCTGTCAACTTCCCAAACCTACAAGCTGCCATGGAAGAATGCAAGCAAGCCAGAGCAGCTTGGAAGGATTTGATTTCTGGGACATCTAACAGAGTAATTAGCCATGTCCCCCCCCCCCGAGAAATCTAAGTCTTCTTACCTGGAGGGGCAAATTTCTGAAGACTTCTTACTGTAAAGAGTGAGGAGGGTTAGGAGGGAGCCTCCTGGGACCATTAAAAAGAAAAGAATGGACTTGTCCTTCTGGCTCAGGAGTGCCGTTGACATTTCCTGGGCGATCCTCCCTTTGGCTTCCTTCAGAGTTCAGAGGGAGGTTTAGTCCAGCTGGCAGGGTTGCTTCTGGGGATATTCAAGGAGAACTTTGGTGCTATAAAACTGCAGGCCCCTGAGCAAGCTCTGAGCAGCTACTGCTCGATCAAACACTTCAGCCGCTGGGGAGCAGAACCTCTACATCAGCTGGACTCCTCCCCATTGCTCTCATTTCAGGATAAAAAGGGCTGTTTTTGAGGGGGCTGAATGGGTGTCCTGTCGGGGGGGGCAGGGGTGAATGGGTGACAGGAGGCCCCTCTCTGGGCTCACTTCCCAAAAGTCCGCCTGTGCACCAGGAACCAGGCTGCACCATGCCTAGTCTCCACTGGAATCAGCTCCCTTATCCTTACATCACCTCCCACTTCTGTTTAAGAAAGTAGGAAGGACGGAATGAGGGCTGGCTGGATCAGTGGCCAGCCTGCTGAAAAAGGGAACACCAGTACTCAAGGGAACAGGCTTCACCTCTTTCCCTGGTTCCCTCTCTGTTGGCATCCAGAGGGACAGCATGAGAAAAGAGTTCTCGCCCACTTGCCCCCAGGACACCTAAAATAAAATGGAAAAGAAGAAGAAGAAGAAAATGGTCCAAGTTTGATTACGTTCAGTAAGCTGCTTGTTTGCCTACCACAGTGGAGAAATGAGTTTCAGAAACATATTAGAGGAAGGCCTAATCCCACCCCACCCCACCCCCCTGGAATAACTTCTTTTAGATTGGACTCAGAATGGTTTTTTATCAGGAACTGATAATCTGCTCATGGCTGATTCCAACACAGTAAAAAGGATGGAAGAGGATTTCCAGAGCTGCCCTGACTGCCCATCGCACCCCAGGATGAATGTGCAGCTCTGCCATGTAAAGAAGGGCAGCTCTCTGCCCCAAGGAACTTCCCAAGCTCTGTCTCAGATGGAGGGCAAGCAGAGAAGGCTGGAATGGAGCCTCTGGGCCACCCCATGGAGGTGCCCGAGGACCTCTTGGCTTGCCAGAGGCCACCAGATGTCAAATGATGCCATTAAAATGAAGCATATTCTAATTGCTGCTCTTTATCACCAGGTGTGACTAGCCAAAAATTTAAAGATGCTGCTTACTGTCCTTTAAAGGCTTCACAGCTAGGCAGAGGCTTAAAGAAGAGGGAAGAGGGATGTTGCTCCATGTTTCGTCTATTGGTATTATCCTGACACCAGCAATTTGGGAGAGAGAGAGAGAGAGGAAGATGTTCTCGAATTCAAGTGATCAGCTTGGGTAGGAGGTCAGGAAGGCAATGTCAATGGGGGGGGGGAGGTGGGCCATGTCCCTTTACCCCAGGAAACCCACTGCAGGAAACTGCTGTACAACTACAACAAGAAGACAACAACTGTGGCGGCGGTGGCAGCAGTAGCTGCAGCGGTTCAAAAGGAACAAGGCTACAATGGAGAATGGCAAATGAAACACCCTCCGCTCCTATGCATCTATCTGCATTTTCTAGCCATGTCATGGGAAGCCGGTGTCACCGTGCCTGACCTTGGGCCCATCTGGATACAATTCTGCTTCCACATCTGAAAAACGAATGCATGCCTTTGGTGGCTATCAGATCCAAAGAGTCTCCCTGTATTCTCCACCGCCCCCCCCCCTTTCTCTTTCAATCTCTCTCAATGACGGGGAGGGAGAAAATGTCTCCTGAAGATGATCAGCCCCAAAGAATGAGGAAACTGGGCTGGCAGCAGCTATTACCCTGTTTTTCAATAGGCACATGTAGATCATTGAGGAGAGGGAATGTGTGTGTGCGTGCGCGTGCGTGTGAGTGAGTGAGTGTGAGAAGAGGCTTTCCCATAAGCTGGCTCAGCCTGCTTCCCTTTCCAGGAAAAGTTCATCCCACCCCAGACCAGAACACTCCATGGTCATGGGGTCACAAAGAGTCGGTCACGACTGCAAGGACACAACACACCTCTCTCTAGCAGGCAGGCAGGTCCAGTGCAACAGTGGCTCCACCCACATGTCCTGTCTTCACCTCATGGGTGCTGCTGACCCACTTGCTTGGGAAAGTGTCCCAGGGAACATCCCAAGCATTCGTGCTAATTGGGGACCATGAGTGCCTGCTGGCTACTTCGTTGGTTGGAGGAAAAACAGTCACCCTCTGAGCTGGCTGGGCCGTTCCCCTTTCAGGGAGGCCTTGGGTGGCCTGAGTCCAGGCGAGGGCAGGTCCTGCCAGCAGGAGGGCCCAAGCAGCAACACTCAGGAGAAGCAGCAGGAGCCAGGTCTGCATGGCCACCCGTCCTTTAATGCCATGGCAGCACAGGCCCTGCTGGGGACTGAACAAGGTGAACTGGGGCTCCTCCCAACTCTCCCTCCCCAGCAGGTGAGGAACAGGGCGGGCAGGGGCTGCCGAGAGCCAGGGGCTGGTTCTGACCGACAAATCCTTTATTGGTTTGCAACCTCAATGCTTCTTGGATCATCTGTCCCTCAAAAAACAGCTCCCCATCTCACCTGCTCCTCCCAGGCCGTGATCTTAAAAGTGGCCACATCATTCCTTTTCTGTCCTGGCACAGGAATCACGGGAAGCAAAATGTGGACAGAGGGACACCAGGCTCCTTCCCCATGTTTAAAATATATTCAAGACTGACATATTTACAGCTGCATTTGAAAATGGAATCTCCAGGATACTATATTTTTAAAAAAAAATCAATTATGGATTTGTATAAGGTTTTTCATATCTGTGGTTATAATCATTATTGTATCACTGCCTTGGTTTTAAATTCATTTTTCCTTCTTACGGTGGAGTATTAAGGGTTTTTTAAGTTTTGAGTCGTGCACATCACCCAATGTCCTGCTTTCATGTAATAGGGTGGTGGACGAATGGAATGGATAAGACAACAATACTGTAATAATAATAATAAGTTACCCAAGAGAAGCAACTGGGAGGCGTTCACAAGAAAAGCTAAGCTCAGTTCTGACTTGGTTGGCTTTTCGAGGTTTACCTGGGAGAAGGTCCCCAGGTGTCCAGCTGGGCTTCCTCCCTCATGAATGTTCTTATGAGGCCTGGAAGGAAGGAAACTTAATTTTGAACAGTGTGTCATGGAGCAAATTCACTGTTCCTTCTCTGGGTTCAGTGGAGGTTGTCATGTAGTTGTGGCTGAAGCATGGAATTTCCTTCCAATTGTTTTGGAGTGGCAAGAGGAAATTTTCCGTTAGTTTGTAGCAGCTCTGACCCAAAGGACACCATTTCTGTCTTCCAGATGCTCAATAAATCAGGGAAATGAGCACATGTGTGTTTGACCTCATGAGAGATGTTTGGATGCCCTTCTCCACCTTCCTCTCAGCTCCTTCTGCCCAGGAGGATCTTAAAGGAGCTCTCTTGGCCCCTGAAGTGGTTAGCTAGCTAGCCAGGTAGAAAAGGCAGCCTGTGTGACTCTCCAGGCAAAGGGGGTGGAGGCGGTCAAAGCATGGGCTGGGCTGGTAAGAGGTCCATCCTGAAGTGGAAGCGCAGCCCTTGGACTCTCACACACCACTTCTTGTTGCTTGGGAGACAGGTGGCAGCTGCTGCCGGGCCCAAGCCGAGGAAAGGGAGCCCACTGGACTTGCATCCAGGGGGGAGGAAGCTCCACGGCGGAGGATCAGGCCTTCCCTTTTCCAGGCGGTGGCTTGATGCCCACTGCTCCCCTCTTGGGTCCCAGGGCTCTTCCCGTCCCTGTGACCTTTCCCCTGGGCTAGCCTCTGGATGTTGGGGGTGGGGGTGGGGCTGCGGCCTCAGAGGGACAGCTCCTCTCTTGGGAGGGTCCCTGCTGGCCGCCTTCGGGCCCCCTCCTTTCACCCGGAAGGAGCTGCAAGGGAGAGCCGGTTCCACGGAAGCCTTTGCGAAAGGCCTTTGGTGAGTCTCCATCCCTTTACTCTTGAAACATTAAAGAGTTTGCTGTTAAATTATTTGGAATTAAGTTTGGCAGGTGGCTCCCTCGGGAGGGATCAGGTTGATTTCCTGAGTGTAATGAATTTGGAGCAGGGATTCAGTCTCATTCGGCATGCTAATTACTGTGTGTCGTGATTAAATCATCTGGGCTGGGCTGAGCGCCTGCCTCCTTTGGAGCGGCCCTTGGTGGCCTGATCCTGCCTCAGTAAAGGGCTGGGAAAGAGGGGTATGCATCGGCCAAGGGCTGGCACTGGGTTCACCCTTGTGCCTCTGGGCCCGGTCGAAGGGGAGCCCATAAGCCCCCAACTAAGTGCAGCCGAGGAATTATTAGAGCAGGAAATTTCAAGTGATATGGAAGTAATCTTTTGGGTGTGTGTTTATTTGGGAACCTTCCGCTTAATAATTCAGAAGCCTGGGGCTTTGGAAGGAGAAGCGACAGAGACAAAAGAAGCCCCACCAGGTTGGCAGTCTTGTACTTGCAAGCTGCTCTTGTCCTTACCTGAGCACCAAACTCCATCAAACCTGCTTTTGTCAGCTGCATTCATTCCAAGGCTTCATCATTCACAGGCAAGAACTGCCCTCCCTCCCCTACTTCCACCCCCCCTGAACTGAATGGCCGAGGGTGCGCCTGTGGGAGGGTCCTCCACAAAGTCTGGGGCCCTTCCTGGCAGCCCAGGGACTGCCTTCCTCCTCCTCCTCCTCCTCCTCCTCCTCCAGTCATCCTCATGATTACAACCAGTCAACTCATTTGTAGTGCCAGCTGTTTTGGGAAAGGGCTGCTCTCTTTCCCATTCAGGCCTGGGTGAGACTATTGGCGGTGTCAGCAAAGGTTGCATTCCACATCTTTGGCCAGTTCTGAACTTCCTCTGGAGGTGTCTAAGCAGAACCAGAACTGCTGCAGATCGGCTGAGGCGGCTGGCGAAAGGAGGCTCTTCACAGAAGCCTCCAGTGAGTGCGTCTAGACTCCCAGGGTTAAAAGCCTTTGGGGCACCCCTGATGTCAATCTTTGCCAACCAGGGCATGATCAGACAT
This sequence comes from Phrynocephalus guinanensis, assembly GCA_037367245.1. Taxonomy (NCBI): domain Eukaryota; kingdom Metazoa; phylum Chordata; class Lepidosauria; order Squamata; family Agamidae; genus Phrynocephalus; species Phrynocephalus guinanensis. The sequence continues at coordinate 185,846 of CM074748.1, read as the reverse complement.
GATCACGCTGTTTCTTTTTCTGGCTGGCTGTCACAAGATGCCAGGAAGGAGCCACATACTGTATATGCCCTTGATCTCGCCTAGGTTGCATTTTTCCATGGGAGTTTAATGGCTTGTCTTGAAGGTTTTTTTTAAAAGTTTTAGGTGCTAACTTTTTCACTTCTTTTGTCCTGGTCCACATTGGTGATGATGATGATGCAGCTGCAGCTGCTGAGCTGCTCCTCAAGCCGGAGGGGAGGCAGCCTTAAGCCATTGGCCTGGCCACCTCAACTGCCTGGCCGCCCAGCTGCCCAGATGGCACCTCAAGTCCCACCTCACCTCTTTCTCTCCATCTGCATTTTATGGCAGTGGGGTGCAGTGGCCATCTCATGCGCTGATGACCTCTTCCTTATGCCATGCAATCTGCATGTGATAGCCAGCATGAAGCGTGAAAGGTATTGATTTGCTAGAGTAAAATAAGCATACCTTTGAGGCAGCCACAGCAGGCTTGGGTGGGGGGGGGGGGGTGCTGCGCCTATTGTGAATGCCCCTGTGAGAAGAGCAGCACAGCCCCAGAGGCAGGATCCGATCCCAGGGCCATCTAGTCTGGCCTCCCGTGGCCATGGTCGCCTATCTGGTGTCCTTAAGCAGAGTTCTGCATGACCTTCCTTGAGGGTTGAAGTTGGATCCTATCATTTGAGAAAAGAAGGACAAGGAGGAGGAGCAGGTGGCGGCTGCTGTAGGAACACTCTTGTTGAATCCCACTTAATACTCTTCAGGTGGGTTAAAGGCAGCTTTCCCAACAAATTTGCTACCCTTCTCTCTCTCTCTCTCTCTCTCTCTCTCTCTCTCTCTCTCACACACACACACACACACACACACACACAGAGAGAGAGAGAGAGAGAGAGAGAAATAGAAAGAGAAATAGAAATAGAAATAGAAATAGAAATAGAAATAGAGACAGAGAGAGGAGGTGACAGGCCACCTCTGGACATTTTAGGAAGACCACTAGACATTTGGTTCCTTTTCCATCCAGGTTCAGGGCAGCCCAATCCCGAGGTGGGGTGGAGGGGCAGCTCTGGTTGCCTTGAAGGGTGGGGGTGGGGGGTCAGTATCCCACAAGAGGCGTGTGACCACCACTGGGGGGGTGGCCAGATGTCGGGCTGTGGCCTGTGAGATTCCCCTGTGAGACCCTCACAAGGCTCTGCCCCCAGTGCTCCCAAGAGGCGCCAACCTCCATCCATCTGCAGGCTCAGAGGGGGCTGACAGGACAGGTCAGGGGGGATTAAGTCTCTGGAGGCTGGGAGTTCAACCCCCTCCCCCTCTGGGCCTCCTGGAGAGGGGCTGGGCACGAGGATCCATGGGGTCCCCTCCAGCTTTGCCACTCTAAGAGGATGAGGACTCTTTTTATTCTATCATTGCCCCCCCTGGTGCCCTAGCCTCAACTGCTGGGGTGGGGTGGGGGGATCTGGCCTGTTCCTGGGGCCCAGGAGCCTCTCTCCTCCCCAGCCACCCCATTCCTTCCCATGCCCATGACTGTGCAGTTAGCTGGAGGCAAGGTACAGAGGAGACACGGCAGCAGGGAGCAACAGCTGCCCAGGTGAGGCCACCAGGGAGCCTCTGTGCAGGTGATGCTGAGGCTGGGATGCCCTGGAGCGGCTCCACCCAAAGCCCTTGAGTTCCAACCTGGGCCACACCCTCATGCAGACAAGGTACCACGAAGGAATTCACACACACACACACACACACACACACCCAGCAAAGCCGAGAAGCCTCCTCAGCATGGCGTCATCTGTCTGGCAGGGTGTGACGGTGCCAGGGAATGCAGCAGCGCCCAAGCGGTGGGGAGCATTCCCAGGCCGGCTGCAGCCCAATTTCCATTGGGAGCAGCCTGGCTCCTTTGTGCACCAAATAAGGAGGCAGCGGAAGGACCTTTGGGGCACACACCTCACCCAAGAAAAATGTCCTTTGTTAGTCTCGCTTCAGAACAGCCGGCTGCAGGTGCCTGCAGGGTGCCTGCTGCTGATGCTGATGCTGATGCTGATGCTGATGGTGCTGCTGCCAGCCCCCAGGCCCACCCCCTGCCCAGGCCTGCCCCTGGAATGAGAAGACCAAAGGCCCACGTGTTTTCTCTGCTTGGGTGCCACAGCGAGAGGCCCTGTGCCAACCAACCCCTGGCATGGATTATTTACAGCAGTGCTTGGGTCCTTCTGAAGGAGTGGGGGGGTACCTGGGTAGGGACACCACCACCCCTTCCTCCTGACCCCCCCCCCCGCCTTTCTTCTCCCTCTGCCTCTTCTTGACCCACTGTGAAATTGCCCTTTGGGCTCAGAAGAGCCTCGTGGCGCAGTGGTTAAATGCCTGTCCTGCAAGTAAAACTGTGCTCACGACCTGGGTTCAATCCCCGGTAGCAGGCTCAAGGTTCACTCAGCCTTCCAGCCTTCTGAGGTCGGTAAAATGAGTACCCAGCTTGCTGGGGGGGGGGGAATGTGTAGCCTGCACTCTGTAATTAAAAATTTGTAAACCGCCCAGAGACTACTTGTAGTGGTATGGGGGGCGGTATATAAGCAGAACACTTTGCTTTGCTTTGCTTTGCTTTGCTTTAGCCCTTCCCCTTTCAGGGAGTGGCGGACCAAGCCAAACAAACTGCAGGCCCCAATTCTCACGGGGTGGTGGCGGCATGGAGGCCACTGGAATGGCTGAGGGGGGCCAGACCTGGCTCACATGGGGGGGGGAGGGATCCCAGTGGGGGGGGGGCTACCTGCCTCTTTTTCTCCCATCCTGGTTGTCAGGTATGAGTTTTCCTTCGCTCCCTGAGAGTTCCCTACCCCCCCCCCCGGATTCATACAATTGGCCCCCAACTTGCTGCCCAAAGCCGCACGAATCATGGGGTACCCTCTTGTAGGCCTGGAGCAGGCCCGCAGGCAGTCTCCCAAAGACCCCAGAGGGGTGGAGGTGGTGGTGGAAACCCTGGAGCCAGGGCAGTAAGGCACTTCTATAGGGTGGGCGTGGATCCCTTTGGGGTGGGTCAACACAGGATCCAGGAGATGACATCCCCCCCCCCGCCCGCACTCCGCTACTGCAGCAGGATTCCTCACGCCCTCCTGCAGTTGGCCCCATGACCTTCAGCTCTTGGTTCTCCTTCTCCCCTGCCTGAATTCCTTCCCCCCCACCACCCCAGCCCAGCCCCATTCTCCCCCACCAGCTAGTGGCACACACACAGAGAGAGAGAGAGAGAGAGACACACACAAGTGCTGAAATGCAAACCTGTTGATGGCTCCTGTTCTCCCCCCCCTCCCCCACTGATAGAGCGGTGGCTGCTGCCAGCAGGAGCTGCTCACCTTGGTCCCGTCTTTCAGCAGCCATCGGAGGGGTGGGTGCGGGAGGAGACACAAGGTCATTGTCTTCTGCTTGACACCGGCTGAGTGGCCCTTTCATCGCCCCCCCCCGAATAGGCTGGTGCTGAAGAGCACTCCCCCCCCCTTGGCTCTGGGAGGTACGGGCAGGAGGCCGCAGCCACCCAGCCCCTGGCCTGGGAACAGAGAAGAGGCCGGGGTGCAGGTGGGCCTCCCCCTGGAAATCGAGATGGCACCCCCTTCCTTCCTTCCTTCCTTCCTTCCTTCCTTCCCTCCTTCCTCCCCACTCCATTTCTCACCCGCTCTCTTTCCTGCCTGACCCACCACTCCTCCAAGGTGACCCAGAGAGGCCACCCAGCCTCTGGACCCCATGGGGAAGGAAAGGCTTCCTTCCCTCCAAGAATTACTTGTTCCCCCCCCCCCCCCCAGAGCCAGGGCAGGCGGGTGCAGGGGATGGAGGTGAGGGGCCCCCAGCGGCCTTCCTGGTAGTGGGTGTCATGGATGGAACCAGGCCAAGTATTCCCAAGTGGACTTCAGGACTCCCCTTGGATGGCAAGTGTTTGAGATTTAGATGCGCTCAAGTTTCCCCTCAAGCTTCAACATTTAATGTCATTTAGGCCCCTGGGACTCCTCCGGCTTCCTTGCTTCCCCCTCCCCCACACACTGGGAAGAAGCCCACCTAAAGGTGGAAAAGAAAAGGAGAGATTTCCCGAGGTGGACGGAGGAGCGAGAGAAGGGGCCAGGATTCCTCAGGGAACTCAACACTCTTTGACTCCACAAAGTTCTGGAAGCGGCTGCCAGTGGCCAGGGCCACATGGACACCGGGTCCTTCACAGAACTGGGGCCACGCCTGGCATTTAACCTGCGCTCCTTAGACGGGGGACTATGCGAAGGAAGGGAAAGGCGGCCGCCGTCTCCTCGCTCCTTCTCCCGCTGCACCACCGCCTGGCCTCTCTGGCTGGCCGGCCTAGTAGGAGGACCCTCCTCTGCCGGGGCTGCGGTGTCCTCCCGCAGGGGCCTAAAAAGGGCAGCTCAAGGCATCTCCCCACGGCCAGCCAAGGGCCTTCCCCCCCACACACACACACACACCCTCCCCAGCGCTCCGGGGCAGGCGGGGGGAGGGAGCCTCCTCCTCCTCCTCCTCCTCCTCCCCGGCTTGCGAGATCGGTGTTGGAGGCCTCTGGGAAGAGACGGGCCGGGTGGGTGGGTGGCGGGGTGCCTGTGTATCTCCACCCACGACTCCTCCTCACCTCTTATCAGTCTCCTGAAAATGACTGCTGTGCAAAAAAAGAACAAAAAGGTCAGACAGGTATATTTAGCAGGTATATTTAGCAGCGCCTTCCAGGCAGGGAGATGAAAGGGCTCGGCAGGTCCCTACCCATTGTTCACCTCAGCCGCGGTGCACCGGGGAGCCGGCAGGGGCCGGAGCAGAAGGCGCTCTCCTGCTCTCTCGCGAGCGCCAGGGGGCGGCCCTGGGAGGGCTGGGAACAAGGGCCTGCCCCGACCCCACCGTCACCCCACCACCACCACCACCCGCAGCCCTTCCCAAAGGCCGCCTCCCCGCCGCCGCCGCCGCCGCCGCCGCCTTGCCCCAGGCGAGCGCCAGGGCTCGCCGGTCTGCCGGAGGTGCGTTGGCTTCCGCCGATGCAGGTAATGCTGAGTTGAAGGCACCCGGGCCCCAGCAGTCGCTCGGGGAAGAACCTGCCCCACCCCCGCCGCCTCCGGGCTCTTCCCATCCCACCCGATGCCTTGTGCAACCAAACGCCTCGGCTGACTGACTTCTTCTCCTCGCAGAGGACAAACTTCTCCTGATATGAATGGGATCCGCCCCACCGCCCACCCCCGTCCGTCCCGTACCTTCCCTGCTTCCTGTAAAATGAGCCCCCGGCTCTGAACAGGCCATCTCTCTGTTCGCCTCCCTGGGGAAGAAAGCCAGGCACAGCCATCTCCACATCCCCACATTCCACTCCGCGGTGCGAAACTCCCAGGTTGTCCCAGAAGGACAGGGGCCGCTTCCCTTCCACGTGCTGGAAGGCCTCAGGAATCCTGTGCATGTTGCATCTGGCAGGAATCGACCAATAGCTGAGAACCAATGGATTGCCAGAAAGCACCAAAGCCGGCCTGGCCTTGGGGGACCTTTGCAAAGGAGATGCAGCACAGCGTCTCCCTTGTTTAAGGCAGAACTGGGGGTAAATCAACCAGCTCTTTGTGTGGCTTCAGGACTTGGCGCATCCCTGACCGGCTGGCTCTGCTTCCTGCACAGATTTTCCAACTTGTGACGTCCAGGCTGGGCAGCTGGGAGCCATGCGCCTGGTGCACTGCCTCCACTCCAGAGCCAGCTCTGCTCCAAGCCACAGGCAGCCAGAGGCAGGACGGCAAGCCCCCACCTTTGTGCCTAGTCCTTGGAGGAGAGGAGGAGGAGGAGGCTGCTGGCCACGCATGGCGATCTTCTTGGTTTAGTAGGGCGGATGGACATGGTGGCCACTTGCCAAGGAAATGGCAAACCACTCAAAAAGCAGAGTCCCCAGAGAATGGCAGAGGGGAAAGCATGTCAGGGAAAGGAGGCCTGGGTGCCGGCAAAGGACAAGGCATGAGCTGTGACCCCCCTCCTGGGTCAATCGCCAAACTCCCCAAGGGGGCTGGCAGAGGGGTTTCCTGCTCTCTGTGGCAGCTCTGCCAGGCGGTGGGACAGGAAGGCTGGAGACCTAGTGGAGGGAGTACCCCCCCCCCAGGGAGCCAGAAGCTGCAGCAGGAAGCAGCCACCAAGGCCACCACGATCCACGGAGGAGTTTCCAATGAGTTTCTGGCTGGGAATGGGATGCCAGGCTCCCCACAGGCTGTGGCAGGAAAGCTGTTCCTGGAGGCTGAGGCGATGGAGTCCTCTTTTGCCTTCTAGCCAGGCTCCCACCTGTTCTGGTCTTGGCTTGCCCTTTCCCAGAAGCCACCGGGGAGGCCAGGTCCACAACAGGGCAGGGAACCAGCCTGTGGCTCAGGCATCCAAAAGGGAAGCCCCTGCAAATCTCCTTGGGAAGATCCCTTCAGCGTGAGACAACCCACCCACTTTGACAACATGCATGGTTTTCAGACAAAAAACTTGTGAAATACCCCACCCACCCACCCCCACCCACACACAACACCTGACATCTCAATCCTGCCTAGCGGTGAAGGTGCCCCTCTCTGTGCCCCCTCTGACAAGCCCCCCTCTTCTGCTGATGTTCCAGATACATGGCTGGCATAGCAAGGAGGCCCAGGGGCAGCCGTGGCTATCCACCATTGTGGCTATCAGCCTGGCCACCCCATTGCCTGCCACACCGTCCCACCTGGAAGCTTAACAGGACTCAGATGCAACCTCCCTCAGCAGGGACACAAGACCAGAGGGTGGGTGATTCCTTCTCCCCCTAAATGCCCCAAACACACACATGCACACACACACACACACAGAGGGGGGGGGGAGGGAGGGGGAGAGAGAATGCAATCTGAGCACATGTAGCCATGAGGCCCACAGAATCCAGCACTGCTGGTGGATGGAAACAGTGAATCACTGGGCTTGGTTTCCATTCACACAGAAACGCTCACCACAGCTGCAGGAAAGCTTTTGCCAAAAAGCTCCTTCTGGCTGGAGCAGGCAGGAGGGGAGGCTCCCCCGGGCTTTCCAGGGCATATGCCTTGAGCCTGGTTCCCGAGGAGGAGTCTGGAATTAGGGGCTCTAAGACTCAGCAGTCATGGGGAGAGTGCACAGCTTTATGAGCTAAATCCAGATGAGGTGGAGGTGACCACTGTGGAACCAACAGAGACCCCCTCCAAGTCAGCTGGGCTCCAGGTCTCATACAAAAGGAGGGCTGGATATGTGGAGGAGATCTCTCATTCTCTTTCTGCCTCTCAGGGGTCCCAACTCGGATTCTCAGAGAGGTGCCCTGAGAAGGGAGGTGGCTGGCACTCACTCGGGGGGGGGGGGCAGCAGCTGAGCAGGCACACAGAAGAAGAAAGAGAGGCTGGGCTGAGCGGAAAGAGAAATGGGCTCCCTCCATCCAGGTGGCTGGAAGCAGCATCAGGCAGCTCCTGCTGGGGAGGCCAGCCCCGAAAGAGAGAGCGTCAAGACTGGCAGATGATACTTCCCTGGGACCTGTGGAGCCCTCCAGAAGCTGAGGGTGAAAAAGTGACCATGCAAGACCCAAAGGAGCCTCTCCTGCTGCCCTCCCTCACGGCCCTCCCTCTGGAGTCCAGGGTCTTCTCCTTTGTTCCTTCCTTCCTTCTTTCCTTCCTTCCTTCCTCCTTCCTTGAAAGCACAGTTTGAAAGCACCAGCAAAGGACCCGGGGAGGCACCTTATCTACTGAGGGGGCTCCAGGCAAGTGCCCTGCACCTGTGAGGCCCCACCCAGTGGGCCACTGTGACTCCCGGCCGCTGTGCCAAAGGGACAAAGCTCCCCTGGTTGGGGACTCCTCTCCTACCCCCCCCCTTTGCTCCCCAGCCAGTGGAGGGTCTTTGTTGCCTCACCGAAGCCAATGATGGGGTGCCCAGCTGTGTGTTGGCTGCCTGCCCAGGCGAGGAGCGGCCTTCTGCTCTGGCAGGTGGAGGCCTCGGCTGCCCCCATCTCCCTCCCTCCCCTCCGACCCCACACAATCCGGCCCTCCAGAGGAAGGCATATTTGGGGGCATGAGATGGGGTGGGGGGAATGACAGGCCCTCTTCAGTGCAGAAAGGTTAAGTAGGTCACCATGGCAACCTGGGTGCTGGCAACTGACCTAAAATGCTTTTCTAATCTCCTATTAACATGAAGGGTTCAAAGCCCCCACCGCCCACCCCCCACCCGCCGGCTCCCTTTCTCTCCTTCTTCCACTCCCGGCTCCATTTTGATCTCAATAGCATTGGGGCCCCTTCCCAGCCCCCTATGGCTCCGGCAGTCAAAGGATTCTGCCCCCCCCTTTAAGTCTCCCTTCACAACCCCCCCCCAGAAGGAGGCAGAGGGGAGGTACACACACACACACACACACACACACACCTGCCATCCTGAGACATTCCACAAAAAGGAACCTGAGGGAGACAAAACCTTTCTCCCTCCCCCCCCCTCTCTCTCTCACACACAAAACGCCTGTGGCAGGCAGCTTGCTTTGCCCAGCTGTTGCAAGGACTTTAGGTCTGTCCCCCTGGCTCTTCCTTCGGTCTCTGCAGAACAAAGCTCTGCCCCCAGCCCAGCCCCAACTGGCCCTTCCAGCGCCCAGGGCTGGGGAGATGGGGGTGGGGGGGGGTGGAGGACCCACCTGGCCAAACCTGAGGTGCAACCTGAGTCCCCACCCCTCTGGCCAAGGGATCAGTGCAGGATCCCAGTAGCAGGGTGTGCCTTTCCTTGCCAGCCATGCCAGGCCGATCCCAGTGGGCCAGTGGTGGTGGAGTGAGGCAGGAGCTCCAGTGGCCGGCCTCATCCTGGTTCTGCCGGGCTGAGTGGCAGGAGAGCCTCTGGCCAGCTGGAAAGTGGGCTTCAAGGGCAGAACACCAAGCCTGCCCAGGTGGCATCCGACCCAAAGCAGTCCCTGCCCCATCCAAGGTCCTGGCATGAAAACCTATTCTGCCTTTCTCTGGGCAGTTCCCCCCCCCCCAAAAAAAAACCCCACTGGTATGACCTCCCAGCAAACCTGGGGTGCTTCCAGGCAGAGCTGCTTGCAGGGGGATGTCCATGTGCCTGACTCCCCCAACCCCTCCCCAATGTGACCCTTGGGGTGTCAAAAGACCCCTGGTTCTCTAAGTTGGACTCCTTTCTCAGCTCAGGCCAGAGGACTTGGGAGAAAGCAGGCAGCGCTTTCCCAGGGCACCCGCCCACCCACCCCACGCCTGCTGGCCTGGCAGCTGCTCTGGATTCAGGTGGGAGGCAGCCAAGGGCAAGTCAGCGAGCCTCGTGGAAGTCTCCTTGATCCTAAATAATTAAAAAAGTTTATCTGGTCTTGAAAGACATCCAAAACCATCAGCAGCTCCAGGACCACGATGGCATTTGCAGATCTCGGGGGCCTCCGCATTCCCAGCCACCAGAAAGCTGTCATTCCCTGGCACGGCTGCATGGGCAATGAGCAAGGATCAGCAAGAGGCAGGGGAGGAAAAGAAGAGCAGAGGAAGAGGAGGAGGAGCGGGGTGGGGGTGGGGGTGGGGGAGCAGCAACAGTGCAGGAGAGCCTCCCATGCCATGGATCTGCTGGGGATCCTCAGAGGCTCTCCGCCTGCCCACCAGGAGGGCCCAAGCTGAGCCTGCTGCGGTGGGGTCTCAGGTAGCCAGGAGTTCCACAGGCACAAAACGGACCATGCGCCCCCCCCTCCTTCAGCTGCCTCAACCATGGCAGAGGGGGCTTTCAGCCACCTCAAGACAGGCACGAAGACCCTGCCCCATCTTCTCCTGTTGCTACGGCCCATACCACCCACCCACGGCAGCCTCCTGGACCCTCCCCAAGTGAAGCATGTCAGCCCCCGGGCACCACCTCTGCCTTCTCCTGCAGGCCTGGCTTCCTCGCCCAGGCCTTTCACATGTTGGTTGGGCTTACATAGGTCACCTTTTGCCCCTTAAGCTTTACAGGGCTTCCTTGAGAGCAGCAGCTGATCCCTGTCCCTTTAAGAAGAGCAGCTGGCACCATCTGTGGGCCTGCTGTCTCAGTCCTGCCATTCTGGGGGGGGGGGGGCAGGAGGTGGGTGCTTTTCTTCACCTCCACAAACACCAGCCAAGACAAATCCTCACTGGAGGCCCTGCCTTCTTCCTTGATCCAAACAACAACCCAGAGTGAGGCTTCTGCCCCAGACCTCCTCTGGTTTATGGGGCAATTCACTCTACAGACACCACACACCCACACACACACACCCCCCTTGTTATAAAGCCGTAAACTCAGCAAGGACAGAGCAGCCCCTTCCAGGATGGGGGGGCGCTCCATCCGTTAGGGATGAGTGTGCAAACCCGGCCACTTTCCCCAGGATGACTTTTGAAGGCCCCCTTAATTGAGTTGCTCAGGGCATTCATGCACCTAAAAAGCTGCCCCCCCCCTGCCGCCCCCGGTCCCCCCCACACACACACACACACGTGGATGGGCCTCGGTGGAGTACCTTTTGCTGAGAGCACCTTGGGTCCCTCTAACCTAATGCAAGGTATGGCACAGCACCCTGCCTCAGCGAGTTTCATAGAGAAAAACCATCACCATAACAAACAGCAGACATCCGTTTAATTGACCAACAACAATTGACCAACACCTCCTCCTCTACCACCTTCACCACCACCTCCTCCACCACATGCCCACCTGTGCGATGTCCACAGAAGCACCTAGAAAATTCTGCGTGGAAAGCTGGCATCTGTGAGAGCATTGTTTGGGGCCTTGCACTGGTTTCAACCAAGTCCATCCCAGGCCTCATGGGCCTGATCCAGATCACTTTGCATGTCGTCTGGATCCAAGGGGAACACTTTGACCCTGAGCACCCACTGGACTGGACGAGGACATGCAAGGCCTTCTTCTCCCTCCCAGGCTAGGCTTCCTTCATTCTTTTAAAGTACATTTTATTTAAAGGCATTGAAGGATAAAGTGGGAGAGATAAAGACAATTCCCCCCCCCAAAAAAAACAAAATCTCCCCCACTCCCCCTGTCCATTCTTCTGTGGACGCACGGAAGACGGAACTGCTGGAGAGCTCGGAGTTTTAGGTCTGGGACTGTGGAGCCAGCAGTTAGGAGCTGATGCCCCATGGTGTCCCCCCTGGGGAGGGGCAGGGGGGGCAGGCTCAAGGATCCACAGGGTCCCTCCCTGCTCTGCAGTCCTAAGATGGCAATGATTCTTGTTAACAGGCCAGCAAGCCCAGCTATGCTTTTGGTAATTAAAAGTGTCCCACAGGACAGCAGATCTGAAGGAGGCTGCTTGCTCGAACCCTGTGTGGGTGGACATCACTCGCCCATGGTCTTGCCGGTTCCTGCCTAACTCCCACACTCCACGGGGCAGCCCTTGACCCCTTTGTCCATGAGCAGAAAGCACACCTCAGGCCGCTGTGTTCCATAGGAAAAAAATCTTTTATTTAACAATATAGCAGGTTCCATCATGGCTCCAGGGGATTCAAATCCCATTATTATTGACTTTTGATGGCGATGCTTGAGATGGGAACTGGGTGAAATCATGTACAGAAAAGTAAAAAAAAAAGTCTCATTTGAGAGTGGCCAAAGGATAAGACTGTCCCCAGTTGGGAGCCCAGTGTCTTTGGGCCTTGCCATGGAGAGCAAGGCCGGATGGAAGGTGACAGGAAGCCACCCAGTGTGGGATGGATCAGGCATTGGGGCCACATAGGTGCAATGGCTGCCTTTGGGGGCAACACACACACACACACACACACACACACAAACACACACACACCTCTGACAATCTGCCAGGACACTGACAACACACCTGCCTTCTGTGAGGAGGGGACCTCCAACCAAAGGGCCGTGTGCGCTGCCCCCCCCCCGCCACAAATACCTTGTCATTGGGGGTGGGGGAGGTAGAAAGCAGAGCAAGCACCAGCGTCTGGGGCTCACACTTCCCAGTGCAAAGCCTCCTGGAGGAAGCCACTGGCCCAGGATGGAGGCCCCTCATGCACAGAAGGCTGTGGGGCTTGACCAAGGGCTGGGCATCCACCCCACCCCATGGCTTCAGAGGTTTCTGCCCTCGAGGAGGAGGAGGAAGGCATGTGGAAAGGGGTGAGGCGTCCTAGGAAGTGCAGGCATGGATGACAGGGAGGGTGGGAGGGAGGTCTTCTGTGCCCGTGTGCATCCGCCGTCTCTTCCCACCCTACTCCAGATGTGCTTGCCAGCCAGCCAGCCAGCCAGCCAGGGATAGAGGAGGAGCTGGAAGACCAAGCACCCCTGGGGGGGGGAACGGGACAGAAACTGGGCAGCACATGACCGACACCCCCAGAAAGCCCGGGCCTGAGCAGCATCTCTTCTGCCTTAACCAGGAGAAAAGTGGCCCTCGAGGCAGCAGCTGGTACCAGCCTGACAGCCAAGAGCGGCAAGGAGACTGGGGCCAAGTGGCCACCGGCCCGAAAGCCTGTGCCAGAGCACCAGTGGCCACCTCCATCCCCAAGACTGTCTGGGAAAGAGGTGCCAGTGGGAATAGCCAGGGAGGGTCTGCCATTTGGAATGGGCCAAGCCCCACCCCACCTGGCTCTGGCCAAAACTGCTCTTCCCCTGCAGGCAGCTTAGAAACGCTTCTGCCCAACGGTCCCTCTGACAGGTCAGCCAGCCCATCAGCAGAAGGGGCAGGGCTGGGCTCGGCACGGGGGTGGGGTGGGTGGGTGCAGCTGGCAGGAACCCCCGCTGCTGCCCTCGCCATGCCAATCCCGCCCCCTTTCTGCTCACCCCAAGTTTCCAGCCCTCCCCAGGAACCCCCTTTGTGTGGGGCCTTCCCTGCAGCTGGAGGTACCCTGGCAGGTTGTGAGGAGCACACACACACATGCACACAAGCGAGAGCAACCTCCCTGGAGGGGTGGCAGCTGCTCAGCTGGACGGTGGAATGGCACATGTTTTACACCCGTTCTTGTGGTCAAGGTTTCCCCTCTTTTTTCTCTCTTTTTTCTTATTTGTTTTTTCTAGGAAAAAGCAACCAGAAAATAATCCAGAGTTTATACAAAACATCTTTACATTATATTTTCCAAGAAAAGACTAGTTATTTACACAAAGGAAAATCTCCAACTCCAAAACAAAAAAGAAGTCCTTTTGATGCAGAGAGGAGAGGGAACTCAAAAGAAACCATCTGAAGACCCACCAGACAGGGAAAATGGGAAACGCAGGCCCTCCAGGAGCCCCTGGCCCATCTCCTCTCCCCCACCCCACCCCACCGGTGGCCCATTGCTCTCCAGGACTCGGCTCCCTTTGGGATGGTCACCGGACAAGGACACACAAGCACCCTTCCGAGTTGGGATGTCTCCTGATCAAGGGCATGGCCAGACGCGAGGTGCAGCCAATGGCATGACTCGAGAGGAGGGGGCTCAGACATGGCAGGACTCTGTTTGGTGAGTGCTTAGGGAGGCGCAGGAGGGTCTTCATGTACCAGGGATGCCAGTTTTCCCATCTGCCCTATGTGATGGCAAGCTGGACGTTCATACCTACTGCGGGCTCTGCATCTATGCACACATCTGCCCAGAAAGCCAGGTGCCACAGACACAAATTTCAAGTAGGAAACTGGGTTTTCTTCAAGCAGTTATGAAAGATGAGGCCATCCATCTGACTTGGCCCCTCTCCAAAACAGGATGTGCTGGACTATAGAGGAAATGGGTCCCTGCACGCACACACACGCACACGCACCTCATCTTCATTTTGTGTGGAGCGTACCACTACCCCCCGCACACACCGGCTTGGGAAGGCCTGGACCTACGTGAAAGACAACCTGAGTTCTGCACTGCTGCGAAACTGAACCCTCAAGAGGCCTGCCGAATTCGCTGCTCTCCAGGTTGGGAAGGGATTTGAGGAATCCACAGGACAAGCCATTCAGAAAGACCCGATGCAGCCCTTCCTCAAGCGCAGAGAGCCTGCCTCAAGGCAAACCAGCCCAATGGGGGAAATGCCAGCCCCCCAAAAACTCCCAGGGTAAAGTGGGTCAACACCACCTGGACTTTGCAGGCCAGGGCTCAAGGTTCCTGTAATGGGTTCTCTCTCTCTCTCTCTCTCTCTCACACACACACACACACACACACACACACACACACACACACACAAAGGAAGCCAGTGCCTCCCACCCACTTTACACAACCTGGATTTTTCTACCTTTGCAGCATCAAGACCACAAATGGGGAAGTGGAGATGGGCAGGTGAATGAGTGCTTATCTGTGATTTTGCACATATGGGTTCCTTCTGCACATGCAGAAACATCATAAGAACATAAGAACAGCCTTGCTGGAACAGGCCATCACAGCCCATCCAGTCCAGCATTCTGTCTCACACAGGGACTCACCATTTGCCTCAGGTTATTCCCAAGCAGATGTCTCACCATTTGCCTCAGGTTATTCCCAAGCAGATGTCTTTAACTGCTCATGATTTCCTGCAAATTGCATTGAGAAAGATACCCAACGCCTATGTCTCCAATGTGGAGGTTGTCCTTAGGCATCCATCATGATAGCCATTGAGACCCTTGTTCTTCATGAACGTGTCTAATCCTTTCTTAAAGCTCTCAAGGCTGACAGCTGTCACCACTTCTTCTGGCAGGGCGTTTCACAGACCAATGATCCTCTGGGTGAAAAAGGACTTCCTCTTATTCGTTTGAGACCTAGGACTCAAAAGTTTCATAGAGTGGCCCCTAGTTCTAGTGCTGTGCGATAGAGAAAAGTTTTTCCTTAGGAGCCTTCCAGAGCTTTAGAAAGGGTTTCACCCACGCCCTCTCCACAACAAACATTCCCCACCTGGTCGCTGGTACAAGAACAACACTTGCATAGACGGAGGCAAGTACAGTAGGGTTGTGTGAATTCACCAATGGCCGCCTGAAGGAACACCATCACACAGGTAAGCTCTCCAGCCTGGGGAGTGACTGGCAAACTCCCTTACCAGGGGACAGAAGCTCCACCCTACCAGCCTCAGCTAAGTCAGGGCAACCAACTCTCCTCTTGCCCAGTGGCATTTAGCCCCGATTCAACAGGAGGGGATACATATCCACTGCCCTGTACCTAGGCGTTGCCAGCCAAGAGTGGCAGTGCTATCACGGGGCCACTAGGATCACCCTGGCCAGGTTTTCTGACAATGGGGCTCCTCTGCTCATAGCCAAAACCAGGGAAGGTCTGAAGGACAGGAGCCTTCCAGAGGCCTTGGCTGCAAAGCCCTCTCCACTCTGGAGAAGAGGCAAGGCTTTTTACAGGGTCACCCTCCTGCATTACCTGGGTGGGCCTCAGGCCACCACCCCTTTTTAATGGGAGCAGAACTTTCTCCAAAGTATTTGGACTATGAGGAAGAGGAGCCACAACTCTGGAGAAGCTCCCAGGCAGTCCTCTCCCTCAGGGGCGGCAGAAAAAAGGAGGAACGGAAGATCAGTGGCCAGGTGGGGAGGGTGGGCGGCTGAGAGGGCCTGGCCAGGCACTCCCTTGAGGCCCCGGGAGGCTCTAATGATGCTCCTGCAGGCACGGAGGGAGCCCCTACAGGCAAACTGAACAGCGACCATGGAGATGTTTTTTTAAAAAACCCTATGTGGAGGTTTTGGCAGCAACATTGTCATGAGGTGGAGAGAGAAAAGATCGTCATGATGTGTGGAGCCCTGAGAAAGGGCCCTCCTTACCGGCCCTTGTACTGCAATGTCCTCAAACATGAGAGCCCCCCCCCCCTTCCTGCATGGCTCATGGTGGAGGTGGTGCAAGAATGCATTCAGGGGGGGGGGTGCAGAGGAAGGGGCCACCCCAGACCTGGACACACTCTCCTGCTGCTGAGGCTTCCAACCTCCTCCCTTGTCAATGGGGGTGGGGAGCCATCAGAGCCCCTTCTCCTCTTCTGAAAGCAAAAGGGAGGGAACCCAGGGAGAGCCCCTCATGGGTGAAACCCATTGGGAGCAACGGCAAAGCAGACATAATAAGGCTTTGGTGCAACAGTGCAAAGGGGAGGAGGGAAGAGGTAGGCGAGGATGGGGTGGGGTGGGGTCTATGCCCAGCCATGGGAGAGGAGGGGGAGCAGGGTGGGGGAGGGGAGTGGCCAAAGGTGCCTGAACACCTTGGCAGAGCCTGCCTCCTCTTCCTCCTCCCCACACAGTAAGGCTTCTGTCGCGACAACTGCAACATAGCAACGGGAGAGAAAGTCTCTTTCCAGGAGACGTGGCCCTGCAGCCTCAGGGGAGGGGAGGGGGGGGGGCCTCGTGCCTTCCATGGAAAATGGGGTGGGACAAGGCAGGAGGGCCAACATAAGGAAAGGAGGAGCAGTGAACAGGGCATCTCTTGTGTGGTCGCAGCTGGGGATGGGATGCCTCTCCTGCAATGGCCATCCTGCCAGGTAGGTCTGATCAAAACCTCCCTCCTTTCTGGGACTGAACACCAGCTGGCATCCCTGCGCCGCTGCTCCTCCCCAGCCCCTGTCCTTCTCCTCCTCCAGGGAGGCTGCTGGGCCATCCCCTAAGGAGGCGGTCACTCCCCCAGACATGGCCCATAGGTAAAGAGTTAGTCCTTCGCTATGGGGTCCTGGAGAAGGGGCAGGGGATGCGATGCAACTGGTGGGGTGTGTGGGGGGTGCTGGCTGGTTTTGAAGGGCTGGTTCAGAGGGTAGACATAAAATGACCCCCTCCCCAACTCTGGATCTTCTGCACTCAAGGGAGGCCTGATGGGTCCTAAAAGAGGGTCTGAGGTGAGGGAAGGGGTGCATTTCTGACCCACAGGCTGTGCTGCATCCATGGGAGGTTCCTGGAGCAACCCTTGCCCGCATCCCTGCCTGCTTCTAGTGACCAACAGGACACGCACACACACACACACACACACACACACACACACACACACACACACACACACACACACACACACACACACACAGCTTGGGGTGGGGAGAGCACCTTCCCCAGGAGAGCCAGGATTCCCCCCTGGGGGAGAGTTTCCGAAAGGGACATCTGTCACATCGACCACGGTGTTCCACATTTTAAAGGTTTGTTTTATAAAATAAAGTGAAAACAAAGTTTAGAAAACAGACCCCAAACAAAGAGATGGCCGACTGTCATGAACAGAAGATGGAGGCCCTCCCAATGGTCAAGGCCGCGGCTGGACGGGGGGGTGGGGGGTGGTGAGAGGCGGCACAGAAGAGGCAGCCAGGACCTTGTGCTGGGAAGGAGCTGCTTCTGCCCGAGGAGGTGTGGCTCAGAGTTCCCAGCTTTCACCGTTTGAAAATCAAACATTACGGAAAAGACCTTAAATTTATCCGAAGCTGGGACAGGCCGCCTCCTCCCTCGGTCCCCTCCACCTCTGTGCCAGGTTGGGGGGGGGGACTAGCAGGTAGCCTCCCCTCTTCCCATGGGGAACCACCCCAGCTGTGCCTCCCACCCTCCCTCCCTCTGCCCAGGAGACATCAAAAACAGAAGGAACGCATGGACCGTGGGAGGCCAGGACAGCCCGGAACGCAAAGACAAAACCCGAACACAGGGCAATGGCGGTGGCGGTGGTGGCGGCGGGGGGGGGGGGGTCCCCTCTGGTGAAGTCCCGCCATGTCCAAAAGTGAGGAAAGGCACAGAACCCAAACAAGGGGCTTCAGAGTGTGCTGGGAGGGTCTGCCCCCCTCCACACACACACACTCCGTTCGGGGCCAGAGGCAACAGGAGGACGTGGAGGAGGCTCCCCCTCTCCTCCTCTTTGTCCTCCTCCAGTCTTGGAATTACAAAAGAAGCTCCAGGATAAAAAACTAAATACTAGAGGTGGTGGTGGTGGTAGTGGTGGTGGGGAGGGTCCATGAGGGTGGACAGGGGAGGGTGCGCCAGCCCCCTCTCCGGCGGAGGTGTCCTCCTTTCAGTGCAAGCCCCCAGGGCCCCGTCCTGGTCCAGGCTGGG
Source organism: Phrynocephalus guinanensis (assembly GCA_037367245.1). NCBI lineage: Eukaryota > Metazoa > Chordata > Lepidosauria > Squamata > Agamidae > Phrynocephalus > Phrynocephalus guinanensis. The sequence continues at coordinate 168,040 of CM074748.1, read as the reverse complement.
GCTGGCAGCTCTTCCTCCACTCCCCATCGCCTCCTCCTCCTCCTCCAGGCGCCTTTATTGTTTCATGTTTTTGGCAGGCGGGTGGGCCGGGCGAGGGCTCCTCAGACCTTGTAGTAAATGTTTGCCGGGCTCTGGGGGGGCATCTCCTGGACGATGTAGACCGGGTGCCCGTAGTCCCCGCTCACTTTCTCGTAGTGGGGGCAATAGTTGTTCTCTGTAGTCCGCAAGGGGATGATGATGTCGCTGGGCTCAGAGCCGGCGTTCCCGCTGCCCTTGGGGCTGGCCAGGGTGCTGAGCGACAGGGCCGCCGCCCGCTGCTGCGTGTGCTTCCGGTGCCGCTTGCGGATCTTGATCAGCAGGACCACCAGGAAGATGAGGAGGAGGATGAAGATGAGGCAGCCGGCCCCAATGGCCGCAAAGACCGCCACCTTAGAGCTGAAGAAGCCGTCCGTGGGGCTGCTGGAGTCCTGGCCATCCTGGTTCACAGGATCTGGGGTGGGCAGAGGTGGGGGGGGCGGATAACAGAGAAAGAGAAAAAAAGGGGGTGGGTGAGTGTGTAAGCATCACTTGATGACGCACCAGGCGAAAGGACCCCTGCCCTCGCTGACGAAGCAGCAGCCCCTTTCTGCATTTTGCCGAAGGCTCCACAATGGTCTTCAAGGGCAGCCCCAGATGCCACACATGGCAGTAGCCAATTCAGGAGGCAGCTAGAGCACAGGAACACCGGGGCCAGGCTCTTTCTACCCAGACCCGAACCTGAACCCTGGGTCTGCTGTGAAGGCTTGGTGGTCACACACAGGAACACAGAAATCCCGAGCGAAGCGTCAGGCCTCCCGCTCACCACATTCGCAGAGAAAAGCCTGCCCATTCCCCTTGTGAAAGGACACCTCCGCAGCCAGAAAAGCTCCCCTGTTAAGCAGCCAGTGTTGGGGGGGGGGAATGCCTGTGGAAGGGGTGGGGGCAGAAAAGGCTTCTCAGCAGTTTCAGGGGTGGGGCTTAAGGGAGGGAGAAGGCACTGCGGGCACTGGCCACCCCTTGCCCTAGGCTACCTGGCTTTCCGGGGTCCTCCCCTACTGGAGGGGGCGGCCGGTGGCGTGGGCTCTGAGTGGCCACTTTCACGGTCTTGTCTGACTCCTTGCTGGGCCGGCTGGTGATCGGCTGCTCGGGCAGCACCGCGTTGGGATCTAGGAACCAAGACAGAAAAGAAGGGGGGATGAGAGACCCAGGGCCTGTCCGGGGAGGGGTTTGGGGCCAGGGAGGAAAGGAGAGAGAGAGAGAGAAGGAAGGAAGAGGAGAACGTTTCCCCCAGGGACTGCCAGAGGGCACGGTGGGGGGGGTGGGCGGTGGGGGGGGGTGGAGAGCAGAGCCGAGCCACGGGTTGTTTTACCAGCCACAAAAAGCAAGCAAGGAAGAGGGTCCAACTCCCTCAGCAGGCCAGCGCAAGGAATCCCTCGGGAAGCAGCGGGGCCAGAGACAGCCAGCGGCTGCAGGACGGGCTTCATCAGTCCCCTTTGGGCCAAAAGGACCTTCCCCTGCTCGACTCAGGCCCCTCCGCCCACCTCCAGAGGGTTAGGAGACCTGCCCCATTCTGGACAACACAGTCATCCCAACAAATAATAACACCCTGCATTTATGTCCCCCCCCCTCCGCTCCCCAAGGCCTAAAAAAATAACACCCTGCGTTTGTTCCCCCCCCCTCCGCTCCCCGGCAGGAGCCACCGATATTCACCCTCACCTGCCCACCAGCAGGGAAACGGCCCAGTCCATCTCTCCTGTCTGTTCGGAGTTTCCCTGGAGCACCAACAATGGAAGAGACCAAGGGATTGGTTGGGGGCAGGATGCCCCCCCCAAAAAAGGATCTCTGTGGGATCCTTGGCTGAGAAGAGAGGGCTCTTCTCTCTCTTGCCCTCCTTCAGGGGAAAGCTCAAGGTGTGTGTGGGGGGGGGGGAGGCCACCTTCCAAGCCTCAAAGAGGGCCTGGCCAAGGGAAACCATCTCCTGGGGGGGAGGGGGGGTGCAAGACTGGCAGCATGGCAGGCCTCATGGCAGGCCCCTTGCTCCCCCAAATGAGCCGAGCAGACTTCACTTGCTTAACCAGACTAATTCTGCTCCCAGGTTAACTGGCTTTCAGATTATGTTCTGCATTAACCTGGTTATGCTCCAAAATAAGACTGACACTTATATTTGCAGTTAAATTAAGAAATCCAATCTAACTTTTTACAGAGTTAATTTAAAAAGCACCCTGATTTTTAATTGCTTTCAGCGTCTACTACAGGGGTGGGGGTGGGGTGGGGGCTGCTCTCTGGGCGCCCAGTTTTCTTGCCCAGTGTACAGTCACTGGCAAACACAAATCCCCCCCCCCAGAATGCCCTGTCTACAGAGGTGGGGAGGGGACTTTATTGTGACTGGGACGGGGTGGGGGTGGGGTTGTTCCATTGTAACCGACGCACAAACCCACCATAGTGGTAGCAGGCAAGGAAAACAGCCAAAGTGACAAACCAACTAGCTAACCACGACCACCAAACCAGCAACCATAAGTGGCCAGAAGACACTCACATCCCAGCAGGATTTGCAAGAGGGCTGCGGTGGTGGGGAGAGGTCAGTCTACAAACATTTTTCCTGCCCCCTCCCTCTGCCACGTCCCCCCCCCCCCAATATCCTTCGGGTTGTTTCCTGGGCTCTGCCTGTGAACTCACCTTGGCCGACTTTCATGACGATCTTCATGGCTCGTGTCCGGCAGACCCCTCCCTCTCGGTTCTCCAAGCCCTCCAGGGACCCGTTGGATGTGGCTGGAAGGAGAGAAGGGGAGCAACAGGGCCTCAGGAAAGGGGCCCCATGGGCATCACAGCTGGTGCCGAGAACGCCCACCCACAGCTGCAGCCCCTGCTGCCCAAAAGCGGTCCACACGAGCCCCGCAGCAGCAGCAGCAGCAGCGGGGGGGGGGGGGGTCTAGTGCCAGAGGCAGGAGAGGGCAAGGCCACCTCTAACCAGGTAGCCCAGTCCAATGGAACCGCTGGAGTGAAAGAGAGGCTTCTATCAACA